>VSMD01082146.1:0-15820 GCA_008750895.1 Mirza zaza
AAGGGAAACCTGGGAAGGCATTACAGGGGATCAGAGCAAAAGAGGCAGAGTCAAGATTGGAGGTGGAGACTCAGGACTCCCAATTCCAGCTATTTTGTAGCATGATGAACCTGTCCTGGTCTGGGGAGGGAGCTAAAAGCTGCAGGCTCTGGCCTGAATGATGGAGGATCACATATTTGAAAATCTGGAAGTCAAGCATCCATTGCAAACCCCAAGGTTGTTCTGACCAGCTAACAATTAGCCTGGTGTGAAAAGCTCTCTCACTTATCTGTCTTCATGGTTGACATCTGATAGAGTCATTCAATTCACATCAGGCTCACTGACAGATGATGGTGGGTATGATTTATGTGGCTCTTAAACAATACAATTGCAACCCACATATATGGTCTCCTTCCCTTCCCCTTTAGCTACAGGGACAAGCAGAAGATTCTATGTCACCAGAGCTGTTTCCTAGCATCCTGAGTCTTTTCTTCTGTTCCCAGCTCTCCGCTAGCCACCTTCCTCCTTCTGCTGGTGTTCCTGTGGTTTGGTCCATATGATGGGCTGAGCTGGTATGAGGTGGTTCAACACTCTCTTCCCCCTACCCCCCACCGCCACTGACCAATTGCCCTAAGACCATCATACCAGGCCAAGCAGGTTGAGGCAGGTTTTATTTATGGAAGGGTTAAGCAATTTTAGCATAAGTTTACAAGGAAGGTGAAGAGTTAATTCCTCCCTCCCCTGGATGGTGGGGTGATGGGAAGGATTGGCTTCCTCTTTTTGCAGTTCCCTCTATGAGGTACAAACAGACCACTTCCTTTTAATAGGTCTATTATACCAAGCACAGACATACTTCCTAAAGCACATTTTCTTAACAGGCTGCAAATACTCCTATCGGAGGAAGGAAAGATTTCTTCAATTAGCATAGAGTCTTGTCCCAGGCCCTTGGAGTCAATGAGCCCTCATCGATTGTGTAGCAGTGCATTGGGTTTCTGTTCTGCTCTCTTCCCATACCTACCAAAATGATAAAGCACCTGTGTTAGTCGTTAATGACCAATTCCTTTTCTATAACACAAAGGACTCTGGATGAGACTCAGTAGTGGGGAGTTGTTTTAACTCTTCTGTGCATCTGCAGCACCCTACCTGCAAAAAAATGCTTCATAAATGTTACTGATGACAGTAATGAGTAAGGGAGACTGACTTAGGTCTTTTGGTATTCATTCCTCTCATTTCTCCATTGCCAGTCTCTCTCTCTCTGGAGAGCGCTGGTTTTGGATCAAGTTGCAAAATAGACCAAGATATCCTAAGTCATCTCTGCTCTCTGTGCTTGCTGCCTCACCTCATCAGCGGCAGAAGGGCCTCGTTTCTCAGATCCTGATAGTCCTATTCCTCTGTAGTAAAATCTGCTCTTGGTTATCTGTAATAAAGTAGAATTAATAAGAGCTTAAAGAGTTATCCTTCCTAAGCCTGTGGTTAGAATAGAGATTACTGACTAAGATTCCCACTGGAGCAGACAGAGGACTCCAACAAGGAAAGTGGGTGGATGAGGCCGCGTGGAGAGCTCAGAGTTGTCTAGAGTGGAGAGTGGCTGCTCATTGCCAGCCAACGGTGACAATGAAGAAATGCTGGCCCAGTGTCGCCAGGCATTACAGTTTTTCAAGAAACCCTGGAAAGTTAGATTTTAGATGAAATCTGCAATTTTTTTAGTCGGCTAGATAGCATACCATTTTGGTAAATTATAATGTAAGCACGCAATCCCACTCCTTGCTATCTACCCAAGAGAAAGTGGGTAGGTCCATAAGAAAAACATGTATAAGAATTTTCACAACTTTATTCATAAAAGCCAGAAATAGAAATAAGCCAAATGTTCTTTGTCAAGTGCTGGCTCCCTGAATTATCACCAAAACCACCTGTTAGGAAGACAAAGCTGAGTCAAGAACTAATAATATCTTGACAGAGTCTTTGTGGTGTCTCAGCGTGGGAAGGACAAAGTCAGGATGTTTATTGACGTTTTGAAGTCTGCTTTAAGGTGGGTCTTTCGGTGTAAGAGGGTGGGTCTTGGTTAGGACTGGGTGAATATATGATAGAGTACTTTAGGATTGGTAGGCACAGCAAGGCAAGGCAAAGGGTTTAAAGAGACTAGGGGTATAAGTTATCTTTTGTTGTCTTCTATTAAAGGATTTCTTTCAGGAAGTTCCTGGAATGATTAATAAAGTGGTTTGTGACTTTCGTCTTCCTGGACAAGAGTGTCTTAAAATAGTAAAATTATCCTGATGATGCCAGTGGAATAGCAAAGTCATGTTAATGTAGGTAGCAAGCTGTATGAACATAGACAATTTGGGTTCTCATCTCCAATAAGAGAACGAATGAATGGTGGTATATTTATAAAGTCTAATATTACTCAGTAATAAAAAATGAACAAACTTTGCCTATATGCAATAGCATGGGTAAGTCTTACAGGCATAATGATGTGTGAAAGAAGCCAGATGCAAAAGAGAACACACTATATGATATGTTTGAGAATGTATATAAAATTCAAGAAAGGCAAAAATAATCTACAGATAAAAGCCAGAATAGTGGCTACCTCTGAGAAGGTTATGAAGGTGGTAGTTGTGATGTTACCTGGGAAGGAGCACAAGGGAACTTTACAGAGCATTGGAAATATTCTCTATCTAGATGGGGATTACATGGAGATATATATATATATATATATATGTATACATATACATTACACACACACAAAAGCATTGAGCTCTATGCCTAGGATTAGTATACTTCATGCACTTTAATATATATGTCATACCTCAGTTGAAAACATATGCATACACAAAATAACACAATTCCTTAAGAGTACATTCAAATAGGGCTGGGTGCGGTGGCTCATGCCTGTAATCCTAATACCCTGGGAGGCCGAGGCAGGAGGATGACTCAAGGTCAGGAGTTCAAAGCCAGCCTGAGCAAGAGCGAGACCCCATCCCCTCTATAAATAGAAAGAAATTAATTGGTCAACTGAAAATATGTAGAAAAAATTAGCCAGACATGGTGGCACATGCCTGTAGTCCCAGCTACTCGGGAGGCTGAGGCAGGAGGATCGCTTGAGCCCAGGAGTTTGAGGTTGCTGTGAGCTAAGCTGACACCACAGCACTCTAGCCCAGGCAACAGAGTGAGACTCTGTCTCAAAAAAAAAAAAAAAAAAAAGTACATCAAATAAATACATAGGCATTATACACATTAAAACAGTTGTCCATGGTGGGGGTGGAGAGAAAATAGGAATGATGTCTAGGGATAAAAGAAAATCATTAAAACAAATAAGAAAGGGAGTTTGTAAGAATCAAAGGTGAATTATAATAGTTTAATGATTCACTCAACTCTCTCCTCTTGAGATCTAAAATTATGTATATTTAAAAGATAAATTTTAAAAGGGTAAAATCAATTATAAAATGTACTTGTGTCAAACATTTTATTTAATTTGTTAATGAGGAAACCAGTAAGATGTTACAACCAGTTCAAAAGAAAATTTAGGCAGTAGAAACTTCCACAAAAGACTAAAGAATATTTCCAAATGAGGTCACACACACACAAAAAAGAATAAACAAAACAAAAAAGACTAAAGAATTCTGAAATGGCGGGCGAAGTGGCTCACGCCTGTAATCCTATAGCACTCTGGGAGGCTGAGGCAAGCTCAGGAGTTCAACCTGAGCAAGAGTGAGATGCTGTCTCTACTAAAAATAGAAAAATTAGCCGGATGTCGTGGAGCATGCCTATAGTCCCAGCTACTTGGGAGGCTGAGGCAGGACAATTGCTTGAGCCCAGGAGTTTGAGGTTGCTGTGAGCTAGGCTGATGCCATGGCACTCTACTCAGGGCAACAGAGTGAGACTGTGTCTCACAACAACAATGACAAAAGAATTCTGAAATGAATTTCCAGATAGAAGCAAAACAGATCTATCCACAAAATAGCTCTATCTATCTATCTAGATATAATACCCAATTACATTTCACTGGACATGATTAATTTGCATGTCTCTGGACAAGAATAACTTATCAGTTTTCTATGACTAACAGAGTTATAAAAAGTTCAAAGACAGTGAAAGGGAGAGAGAACCTGGAGAGGTGAGTGACATCAAATACCTACCATACGAAGTCTGTTTATATTTTTCTGAACACATATATATACACACACTGACAGCCCTGACTTCAGCATGATACAATTCATCCATGTAACAAAAAAAACCCTTGTACATAAAAAAAAAAATTAACACTAGGCAGTCTGAGAAAAAGCATAGGTGCAAACCTGCTTTAGTCCAGGAAGCTCAAATTTTCAAGTGCTAGTTTAGAATGTTAAAATTTTAGAGTACAAAAGGATCTCAAAAGTCATCTATTTTAAAAAGGCCCCCAGCTGTAGCAATGGCACTTTGTTGTATATTCTTGGCCACCAGTCAGCAAAAGGGTTCCATTTTAAGAGGCAGCCTGGCTTTCCAAATGTTCAAACATCACCCTACCTCGGCCACCTTTCTTTCTGCTGGGATGGCTGGCCCTCATTCTGAAATCTGGCTTCATTGTGTCATTAAAAGGAATCTCATATGAGAGGTGTTTGTGTGGACTTCTGATAAAATATCAAGATGTCTTTTTCATGGCCATTTGACTTATCAGGTTTCTGACTCAGGTGGTAGGATGAGATGCAGCCTAGCTCTTGATCATAAGCCAGAAGGAAAGGCAGAGAACTCTCAATTTCACAAAAAGAACAAAGCTTCATTTATAGCACATCACTGCTCATGATAGAATTTCATGAGTCAGTCGATAAGGATAATTAAACTGTGTAGATTAAGGACTAGACACAACCATTCAACCTCCTGAAAATCCATTAGACAAAAGCTTGAGAAACATTATTTAAAAGCTGCAATATTTAATCAGTGGTGTATTTTTAAAAGTGCTTTTTGCTGCTAAACAATGTGGAGAAAATAATAAAAGCCCAAACCCTCAGCAACATTACTTCATCAAAAAAGTCAACTTGAAAACATAGCAATAATATTAAAAAAAAAAAAAAAATTCCCTGTGTGACTTCCCTACTTTTGTGCTTTGCTCCTGCTGTTTTCTCTCCATGGGCTGGCTTCTCTAACTCCTGGCCTCAAGCTACCTTCCCGTCTTTGCCTCCCAAAGTGCTAGGATTACAGGTACGAGCCACTGCTTCCGGCCTGGCTTCTCATCTCTTCAAAATCCTCTGGGAAGCCCTCTCTGGGGGTTGCACCGTGCTAAAATTTTTCCCCATCCTGAAAGCACTTTTTTTTTTTTTTTTTTAAGACAAGGTCTCACTGTGTTGCCCAGGATGGACTGCAGTGGCTATTCACAGATGCAGTCATAGCACACTACAGCCTTGAACTGCTGCTGGGCCTTGGTGATCCTCCTGCCTCAGCTGAGACTACACGTGCTTGCCGCTGTGCCCACTTTTAGCACTTTTAATGGATAGTTTCTTCTAGCGCTTTAAAAAATATCAACTTCATTTGAATTATTATTCACATATAATAAAATGCAATCATATGAAATGTAAGTCTGATGGGTTTTGACAAGTATATACACCACTATAGCCACCACCACAGTCAAGATACAGAACATTTCCATCATTCTAAAAAGTTTCCTAATGCCCTTTGCAGTTATTTGCCCTACCATATTACCACTTCTGCCCCTAGACAACTCCTTATCTGCTTTCTGTCATGGTAGCCTAGTTTTGCCTGTTCTAGAGGTCTATATAAATGAAATTATATGGTATGTACTCTTTGGTGTCCAGCTCATTGGGTTCAGCATACTGTTCTTGAGATTTATTTATGTTGTATGTATCAGTATTTTATTCCTTGTGATTGCTAAGTTGTATTCTATTGTGCAAATATATTTCAATTAGTTGATCCATTCACCAATTGTTGGAGATTTAGACTGTTTCCAGTATTTTGCTACTATATATAAAGTTAATATGAATGTATGTGTATGATCATTATTTAGGTATATAGTTTCTTTTTCAAAAATTAATTAAGTCTTTATTGTATGTATTTAAGGTATATGTTTTGATATACATGTATATAGAAAAATGATTACTCCAAATTAACATACCTATCACCTCACTTCATTTGTGTGTGTGTGTGTGTGTGTGTGTGTGTATGTGTAGTAAAAGCCCTAAAATAAACTCTTAGTAAATTTTCAGCATACAGTGAAATGTTATTAACTATAGTCCTTATTCTCTGTGTTAGATCTCTATATTTATTCATCCCATATAACTACAAATTTGTATCCTTTAACCTACATCTCCCCATTTTCTCCCCTTCCCTACCCTTGGTAACAACCCTCCTGCTCTCTGTTTCTATGTATGCAACTTTTTTTAGATTGTGTGGACATATGTTATCATTCCTCACATACACACATACACACACTTATATACACATACACCAACTATATGTATATACATATATTAATACCTACCTATGTATATAAAAATATAGACACGCACATATATATGATTGTATGATAAATACATATTTAACTTTATAAGAAAACTGTCAAACTGTTTTTCAAAGTGGTTGTACCATTTTAAATTCTCACCAGCTACATATGAAAGTTTCAGTTGTTCTACATCTTCATGAACACTTGTATTGTCAAACTCTCTGATTTTTGTTACTCTCATGATGTGTAGTGATATCTTATTATGGTTTTAACCAGTGTTTACCTGAATGCTAATGATCTTGAGCTGGTTTTCATATGCTTATGTGGAGTAGGAAGAAGTAGAGGGGTAGGTGGAGTCAGATTATGAAGGATGATATACACCAGGCAAACAGACCAGCATTTGCCAGGTCTCTTCTCTTCCTGCTTTAAAAAAATATATTCTGAGCCACTTTCACAGAAATATATAATATTGCAAATCATTTTTGGATTTATTTTCAATCATTTTATCATTTTTATGTGTGTGATAATTGAGTGAACTGAAGCAAAAATATAATTATTGCATTATAAAGTTTCTTTTAAATATACTCTTTAATATCAGTAACATATAAAGACAAAGCTTGCCTATTCCCCAATTAACAATAAATACATGCTGTTTAATTTACTTCAAATTCTGTAATAAGTGTGATTTGCCAGCTAATAAATTATGATATGACAAACACTGTGTTTAGCTTTGGAACCAAATATATACTAAAAGGTGGAAATAAAATTTAATTTTGTTCTATGGCATCAAAGAGAGTTCAAATTGTTTCCATGACCTGATATTTGAAATTCTTGTATTTTTGCATTTTAAGATATCAAAATGTTTATGTTTGTCTTTTTATGTTTTGCTTCTTAATGACAAGACAGGAGATAAGGTTTCAGAATTGTCTTGGTAAATACTGCACGGCAGGTATGGATGGTGTTCATGTGCTGAAAATTAAAAGCCAAATGGAATATAATTGTCACTATATTGTTCTTTTTAACAGTTTTTGTAACTACTTAATGTAGTTACAAAACTTTTGATAATCATAAAATTTGCAGATCTGTTGAGGTTCTATTTGAGGCAAATTAATAGTATTATTCTTTCTCTTCATCAGCTTGTTATGTTTTAATACTTATGTTCAATAGACTTTCTGTCTTTAATCAGTGATCCATACAACTTAATGAATTATTATAAGGCAAATATCCTCAAAACCATCATTCATGTCAGAAGACAGAGACTCTCCAGATACTCCATAAATCCTACACATGTTCTGTCCCAATTTCAACTCATCCTTACCCCGAGGGTAAGCACTATCTTGACTTTATGATATTCACTTTTTTTTCTTTTTTTTGAGACAGAGTCTTGCTTTGTTGCCCAGGGTAGAGTGAGTGCCATGGCATCAGCCTAGCTCACAGCAACCTCAAACTCCTGGGCTCAAGCAATCCTGCTGCCTCAGCCTCCCAAGTAGCTGGGACTACAGGCATGTGCCACATGCCTGGCTAATTTTTTCTATATATATTAGTTGGCCAATTAATTTCTTTCTATTTTTATAGTAGAGACTGGGTCTTGTTCTTGCTTAGGCTGGCTTCGAACTCCTGACCTTGAGCGGTCTACCTGCCTCGGCCTCCCAGAGTGCTAGTATGATATTCACTTTTTTATTTTTTCTATACAGTTCCATAACCCAAGTGTGCATCGCTACACTCTTTAGTTTTGCTTGCTTTTTTTTTTAAGGTTTGCCTTTTGAGTCTTTTAATTTACACGTTTCTTCATCATCTCTCTTTTTTTTCCCTTGCAATTATTTGTTGTAGAAATGTAATGATTTCTTGTTGTTTCCCACAGCCTGGGTTTACTGATTATATCCCCCCTTTAACATGTTCCTCTGCCCTCTGTATTCCTATAAATTGGTATTTGGATCTTGAGGCTTAGTTGGATTTAAGTTTGATTGTCTTATAAGACTATCTCAGAGGTAGTGGTGTATACTTTATCAGGAGGCACACCGTGGCTGGTTGTCTCTCTTTTTGTGCTCTGAGCAGCCAAGAATACTTATTGCCTGGATAATTTAATTCCTCAGGGATTGCAAAATGGCAATATTCCTATTTTACATTCCTTCTTCATTTATTTATTGGAAATCTGTTATGTGAAATTTTGCCCTATCTACTATTTGATTATGTAGTGATATAGTTCATATAGTGAAGACAGGATAAATCATTCCTTCCTTTTATTTACTACTCATTTTCAAAGTAAATAATTGGTTCCCTAGCATCATTAAGGTGATCAATTAGCTGTGTGTGTGTTAATGAACTCATGGATTTGCACATATTTGATATGTCTAGACCTCCTACAGATATTACCCTCATTTACGCTAAAATGGTTTCATCTTTGTGACAACTCTTTGAGTTGCCTCCCAAGTCCTCAAAAAGTATATTTTAAAAGTCTTTAAACAAGAATATTAATTTAAGAAAAGACCACAAAGGAAATAAGAATTTTGTACAGGAAGGATTTAGTTTGGCTCCCTTAAGGAATTCTGTTTTTTAGTTTGTGCATGCCTTATTTTACAACGAATTGAATTATGCTCTAACATTGTTAGTCTCATACCTGTGTGGCTGACACGATTTAACAAAGACAGGCAGTATTAGAATGTGAATCACAGAAACTCTACCTGACTTTTAGAGAAATAAAGGTTGTCTGACAGGTGCAAACTATCGTTCTTGCTGGTAAATAACCATGGCTGGCCTTGATGAGAAACCACTTTCCACTCTCGATGATGCATAGCTGGGCTTTGACAATAATTCAGTCTCTGGAACACCGGAGCTGTCTGGATCCATTTATGTTCTCAAGCCTCTTTGTCCTTAATAGCAGCCTTCCTTACTAGACTCTATGTTTAACTCCTTTGAAACTGCTTCATATAGGGAAGTGTTTGGTTTTTACTAAAATATTTTAAACATAAACACAAAGAGCAGTATTACAGATACCTGTACAGTGACTGCCTAGAATTCACAAATGTTATTATTTTGTCATATTTGCTTCAGATCATTTTTAAAAAGAAAAAAAAAATGTTAATTATATAGTCCTCTTCATTCTCTACACCAGTTTTATTTACCTCCCTCATTGCAGAGGCAACCACTGTTCTGACGTTGATGTGTATCCTTCCCATGCATGTTTTTACGCTATGTTCTATGTGGCTATACCTATGAAAAACACTTAGAATTGTGTGTTTTCAAAGTTTATATAAATGTTATCATACTATATGTCATCTCATCCACCAACTTACTTTTCTCATTGAATATTTTGTTTTTGGAATCTAGGTTGATACAGCAAGTTTATTAATTTTCACTGCTGCATCCATTTCCTTGTTAATGTATATTTCTCTATCTAATTTTTCCTAATACAACACAATGCTTCAAATAACATACTTGAAAATGCACATGAGAGAGTTTTTCTAGGGATAGACGTAGAAGCAGAGTTTCTGGGGCATAGAGTATCATATATCCTTAGCTTTAAAATATACTGCCAAATTACTCTCAGATGTGGTTATATATTTTTGAATAAATTTTATTGTGTATATTTAAGGCATATAGCATGATGTTATGAGGTCCATATGGATAGTAAAATGGTTACTATAGTGAAACAAGCTAACATATTCATCATCTCACATAGTTATTCATTTTTTTGTGTGTATGGCAAGAGCAGCTAAAATCTACTCATTTAGCAAAAATCCCAAATACGTTATTAGCTATAGTGCTCGTGTTGAACATTATATCTCTAGACTTGTGAATCATACCCATCTGCTACTTTGTGTCCTCTGACCTACATCTCCCCATTGCCTTCCTCCTTCCCTCCCCACTCCTGTCCTTGTAACCACAGTTTTATTTTCTATCTTTGTGTATTTAACTATTTTTTAAAATTCCACATATAAGTGAGATCATGGAGTATTTTTCTTTCTATTTTACTGAGCATAATGTCCTCCAGTTTCATCCATGCTGTCACAAATGGCGGGATCATTTCCTTCTTTATATCTGAATAATATTTGGATATATATGTACACACACATACACATACATAGATACACACACATATACACAGCAGTTTCTTTTTAATTTTTAAATTTTTAATTGACAATATACATATTTATGGGGTATAGAATGATATCTTGATACATGTATATAATGTGTAATGATCAAATCAGAATAATTAGCATATCCATCACCGCAAACATTTATCATATCCTTATGTTGCAAACATTCAAAATTATCTCTTCTAGCTATTGAAAATATACAATAAATTATTGTTAACTATATATAGTCAGTCTACAGTGCTACAGAAAACTAGACCTTATACTCCTCACAAGCTGTAATTTTGTATTCATTAACCAACCTCTTCCTATTCCACTCACCCTCCCCTTTGCAGCCTCTAGTAACCACTGTTCTACCCTTAACTTCTATGAATTCAACTTTTTTGTCTCCTATATATGAGTGAGATCATGTGATATTTACTTTCTGTGCATGGCTTATTTTGCTTAACATAATATCCTCCATGCTCATCCATGTTGCTCTAAATTAAAGAATTTCATTCTTTTTATGGCTGAATTGTATCCCATTATGTAGATACACTACATTTTCTTTATTCATTCATCTGTTGATAAACATTTAGGTTTATTCTGTATCTTGGCTATTGTAAATAGTGTTGCAATAAACATGAAGGTGCAGATATCTCTTCAATATACTGATTTCCTTTTCTTTGAACAAATACCTAGTAGCAGGATTGCTCAATCATATGGTAGTTCTATTTTTAGTTTTTTTGAGGAAACTCCATACTGTTTCCCATAATGGCTGTACTAATTTATATTCCCACCAACAGCGTATAAGAGTTCCTTTTCTCCATATCCTTCCCAGCCTTTTATTTTTTTTTGTCTTTTTGATAATAGCCATTCTAACTGGGGTGAGATGATATCTCATTGTGGTTTTGCTTTCTGTGATGACTAGTGATGTTGATAATTTTTTCACATACTTTTTGCCCATTTGTATATCTTCTTCTGAGAAATGTGTATTCAGGTCATTCACTATTTTTTAAATCAAATTATATTTATATATTTTTGCTGTTGAGTTGTCTGAGTTCCATGTATATTCTGGATATTAATCCCTTGGCAGGTGGAATAGTTTGCAAATATTTTCTCTCACCCTACAGGTTGTCTCTTCATTCTGTTGGTTGCTTGCTTTGCAGAAGATTTTTGGTTTGATATAGTCCTATTTGTCTATTTTTGCTTTTGTTGTCTATGCTTTTAAGGTGTGATCCATAAAATCTTTGCCCAGACCTAGACCAATGCCCTAAAGTGTTTCTCCTATGTTTTCTTCTGGTATTCTTGTAGTTTTGGGTCTTACATTTAAGTCTTTAATTTATTTTGAGTTAATTTATTTTTGTGTATGGTGAGAGATAGGAGTCCAGCTTCATTCTTCTGCATATGGATATCCAGTTTTCCCAGTGCCATTTATTGAAGAGACTGTTCTTTCCCCAATGGATGTTCTTGGTGCTTTTATCAAAAATTAATTGGCTGTATGTACATGAATTTGTTTCTGTGTTCTCTATTCTGTTCTGCTGGTCTACATGTCTATGTTTATGCTAGTACCATGCTGTTTTGGTTACTACAGCTTGATTGTATATTTTGAAGTCATGTAGCGTAATGCCTCCAGCTTTGCTTTTTTCACTTGGGATTGCTTTGGATATTTGGAGTCTTTTGTGGTTCCATATGAATTCATGGATTGTTTTTTCTATTTCTATGAAGAATGTCATTAAACTTTGATAGGATTGCATTGAATGTATAGATTACTTTGGGTAATATGATCATTAGGCTGTTTACATGTCTTGACTATTGTGAACAACGCTGAAATGAACATGGGAATGCAAGTATTTTAAGCAGGTGGTGATTTCATTTCCTTATAGGAATATACCAAGAAGAGGCATTGCTCTTTCATATGGTAGTCCTATTTTTAATTTTTTTAGGAACATCCATACTGTTTCCTTTAATGGCTGCACTAATGTGGTTATATTAATTTACATGTCCACCAGCAGAGGTTGAAAGTTCCTATTTCCTCATAATTAGGATATCAGACTTTCTAATTTTTTGCCAATCTGATGGGTATGAAATGGTACTTCATTGATGTTTGAATTTTTATTTGCCTGATTACTAATGATGTTGAATACCCTTTCATATATTTATTGGCCATTCTTTTTTTTCTGCTGTGAGTATTGCTCTTCAAATTGCTTGGGGTGACCAGTGGAATGGGAAGAGTTGGGGATGGAAGGCACAGATTTTGGGTAGTCTTCACTATTCTCCTCCCCAGCTTACATCTTTATTTTATATCTGTGTGTATCTTTCCCTTTTTCCCTATTCATTTCTTATGTCAGGTATCTGACAGAATAATATAGGGCAGATGAACTAGAATAAAGAGGGAAAATAACAAGAGATTAGCTCAAAATTAACAATAAAAATATAATAGAGACTGTGCAGTCTACTTGGGCTTTAGCGTCATAAAGCTCCCTTCCTCTGTATTTTGTTCATTGGATTGAGAAGATCACTAGTACAGTATTTAACTAAAGAACTAGTAAGGGAATCATAGAATTTAGATTTTAAGCTTTGCCTTTATGCCCTATAACTTTACTTTTCCAGGTCTCCACTTCTCTTACAGTAATGGAAGGAATATCTTAGTTGATGTTTGGGGAAGAAGAACATACTATTGTCTGAGCTGTGTTGTTAATGGGTCTCTGGAATTGGGTTTACTTTTCATTTATTTTTTATTGTGTTATTATGTAATTGCTGATTCTGCCCTTTATTAGTTTTGTCAACTTGGAAAAGTTTTTTAACCATCCTAGATTTAGTTTCCTCGAGGTAACAATATTACCTACTTTGTAATGTTGAAGTAATGATTAACAGAGTAATATATATAAGTACTAATAGCAGTGACTAGGGTATAGTAAGTACTCAATGTCAGTTATAATTAACAATATTAAAAATAGCACATAAATGAAAATTACTATATAAATTCGACATTCTTGTCTTGAGTGGAGAACTCTGAAAGTTCATATGGCATTCTTAGAAGTAGATGTATATATTTTTCATGGTTGATAGACACACCAGTTACTTTAGGGTGATTTAATTGGAGATGATTCAACTGCTAATATTAGACTTTTATCCTGGTGTTGGGGAAATGATAACTATATTATGAAAGCATTCATTCATTTGTCAAGCATTTATTGAACACCTACTATATGCCATGAATGCCCTGTGCAAGACAATGGGGAAATAAAAAGTTAAATGGTACTTAGTGACTGCTATTAAGGAGTTAAGTAGGGGAAATAGCCACATTAGTAAATTAATTAATTTTACAACAGTGGGAGCCCAAAAGAGGAAGTTGCCAATTCTAAAAGAACATTTTAGGAAAGCTTCCATAGAGAAGTAAGTAATAAGGAAAGGAGAACTTTCTAGTGCCTTTCAAATTCCAACAGGTAGTTGCTGTTGGACCAAGCCTTGGAGAGCTCCACAGTAACAGGTGGTATTGGAGAGGAGAGGTCTGGGAACATTGTCATACCAGGAGGGTGTTTAAACCAGGTGGTCTGTGGATTCATTGCCAGAAAAGAGGTGCAAGGTGGTCATTCCAAGGGTCCAAAGTAGCAAGCAGATATGTGAAGGCATGGTCAAGTTCAAGGTAGGGCCAACACCTATCTGGAAAATAATAAGTGGAGTTGAAAGTTCAGCCCAGAGAAACAAGAGGAGGTTTGTTGACCATACCTCCCGGAGATTTGGAGCTGGAGATTTGGGCTCGTTCAGTCAATGAACCTCTTTGGCTATGCCTATTGTTAGCCGTGGGGTAGTGTGAAGTTATTTCAAGGAACTCTGCCAGGTTGAACAGATGCCGCCTAATTTGCCAGCTCATAAGTCTGTTTTCTGGTTATTTTCTCTCTTTAGTTCATGTGGGTACTCTCATCCTTAGCACAATTATTCTAATATGTCTTAAAGTTTCAAAATCCTGCTTAAAAAGGGACCCATTTCAGTTGAGCCATATTCAGGCAGTAAAATACATGACTTACCTATATTATGTGAAACATGTTCTATGGAAATTGTGTTTACTACTGTAGATGTAAAATTACATCATCCTGCTTAATGTGGGACTCCAGGAGCAAGTGACCAAACTGTGATGATTCAATGTCAAGGGTAGTCTGAAAGAAAGAGTTGCTCACTGTCCCAGTTATTGGATTAATGGGCCAGATTTAAATGCTGAAAGCATGTCCAGTACTGACATTTATCACCAAACACATGCCAAAGCAGCAACACACTTGGCAAATAACCCACATCCTATGCCTTGCTTTCCTACTTGTGTTATTAATTTGCTTTCCATGGATCAATGACCAGAAAGAGTGATGAGCATTCTGGACAGATCAAAAATGATTTATCAGACTCTACAGGAATGGCCCTTGCTGGCAGGGCAGTAGCACTTCTGTAACTTTGCCAAAATTCACAACTAGGGAGAGATAATTAAACCCAGGCACAAAGCTCAGAAGTCTTTGAAAGCTTCCCATAAGGCTACCTTCTGCTTCAGGATTTGGGGGTGAATTCAGAGGTCACCCTCTGAAAAGTCAGAAACTATCCAAACCAACCACATTTAAAATAATGTTAATACTACTAATAACCCCCCTGGACAGCTTTCTTATCATTAATCCAAGGAACATCTGTCTCTCTTCACATCCTCTTATAAATTACTTTTGCCCCTCAGACAAAGATATCCTCTGTCACCCTGCCAAGTCCTTACTTACACACTGGATCCACATTAATGGAAGAACACAGATGGATATTAATTGCTGCCATAAGAGAGCTTAGCCTTCCTGGATATAAGGAAATTAACTTCTTTGTGGTTTAGGTCTTTCCTGGAATTCGCAGTTAGGCATAATACAGAGCTACCCTAAACCTAATTACTGTACTGGGAAGGAAGAACCTTGCTCGCAACTAAGGATGGTCTTAAAACCATATGTTCTCAATTTTCTACCCATAGTGGGGAAAGTTTAGAGGGACTAGTAAGGCCAGCCCAAACTTTATAAGATCCTGTGACTAAGGAAAGTGGTGTGTGCGTGAGTCGTAGGGAGCAATGGAGGGGCATGATGTGGTATTCAATATAGTTGAATGAGAATCCAAAACAAAGAGGAGCATCTGAGTAACTGTCATGAGCAGGTAGGTGTGCGGACACTATGAGCAAGTCTTGAGATATATTATTGCCAGTTATCTGCCTTCCTTTGCCCTATGTAGAGCAATGCACAGAAAAGTCAGACCCATTTAAAGGGACAGGTGTGGTATGTGTCTCTTTTGACTACCTTTGTTCTTTTAGCTTTATATGATCTGGTATATT
>VSMD01082153.1:0-106958 GCA_008750895.1 Mirza zaza
GTAATCCTAGCTCTCTGGGAGGCCGAGGTGGGCGGATCATTTGAGCTCAGGAGTTCGAGACCAGCCTGAGCAAGAGCGAGACCCCATCTCTACTATAAACGGAAAGAAATTAATTGGCCAACTAATATATATAGAAAAAAATTAGCTGGGCATGGTGGCGCATGCCTGTAGTCCCAGTTGCTTGGGAGGCTGAGGCAGCAGGATTGCTTGAGCCCAGGATTTGAGGTTGCTGTGAGCTAGGCTGACGCCACGGCACTCACTCTAGCCTGGGCAATAAAGTGAGACTCTGTCTCAAAAAAAAAAAAAAAATGCAGAAATACAAAGGACATTTAGTATATTATAGAGTTAAGAAAAAAATAGCAGGAGTTAGTATCTCTGAATATCAACAAGAAAAAGCATACTGAGACCTGTTTGAGATAATCTTTCCTAGTGAAACATAATATTAAAGAATAGTATCCTAAAGTCTGTGAGTTTTTAATAATGCTTACTAAATTTTTTTGTAACTTAATCTTGAGTTATACAATATTTTAATTTTTAATTCTTGCATACAATGATACACATATCTTACAGGATTTTGTAAAATGAACTAGTGAAATTTTAATAATGCATAATGAATTATAAAATGAAGGGAAAATAAGATTGTTCAAATTCACTAATAGAACTCAGTAACATTTTTAATGTTTGAAAACAAAACCATGTAATATGAGGGAAAAATGTTATGTTTTCTTGAAAGGTACAATCTTACAATTAAAAAAGAATTCACAAATGAATCGGAAATGTTTAATGACATAAATGTCATTTACATATAGAACACTAACCCACAAATGTTAAAGCAAGTGAAAAGTATATTTCTCATAGTGTTTAACAATCAACATAGTCTGCTTCTGGCCAAAGGGCAGATGGATATCAGAACGGACTGTCCCTCAGCCTGAAGTAAATCCATGTAAAATACAATCTAGCTACACACAAAATTTAAACATTAATCATTTCAGTGCAATAAGAGGAAAGTGATTTATACTGACAATATATATTTCAATATGTAATTATTCAAGCAGTACTACATTAGAAGACATAATAATAAAGTAGTCAGATGTTTTATTATTCCTACAATCACCTTGAATGTAGTAACTACAAATACAGACTAACACAAATATATTGTATTTGCCACTCAAACACCATAAGCAGCAGGGTTATTGCGACTTTCTGAAATGGTGAAATCTCATAGTAACGATGTAAGCAAAGTACAAAGTTTCCTCTATTTACACAGTTGCTGTATCTAGAGAATTATTGCATGCTGAAACTATGTAATATACTTTGTCTTTATATACAACTTTAGTTAATGTCTATTCAGATATTTCTAAACAAAATTTTCAACTGCACAAACCTCACAAGTGTTGGGGGGGTGGGAAGCTCTTTGAGGGGTAGGACTGACAGGCAGATCACAAGATGTTCTAGAAGTTCTGGTTTTCATCCTCTAAATGTCAACAGCCATCACCGCCTTCATTCTAACCAAGAAAAACACCACAGCAAATTTCTAAAATGTTCCCTTTGGTTCTGATTTCTTTGAGAATCTATTCCTTTGAAAGAGGAGAAAGAATACCAATTCTCTTTCCTTCTCCTCACAGTTATGGTTGATGTAGAGAGTAAACTGTATGAGATTTAAATGAAGATCCATTATCAACGAACTATTGTTTGTTCCTGCCAAGAACCGAAATACCAGCATTTAGTGACTACCCAAAAGAAACTTAATGGGAGAGGCTGCCAGTCCTTTGGATTTTTCAACCTCAAGCCAAACACCTGAGGGAATGAATATTTTAATGGCTAAGAATGATGAGAATTAATAAATGAGAACATATTTTAAATGTTTTGTCCTCCTATCTACCTAATTATTTTCCCAACCACACATCTTAATGGCATGGGTCTGAGACTTTAGTTGCCACAAGTATCAGATACTTCAGGACAGAGACACAGATGACAACAAAGTGATTCAAGGGCACGGTGAAGAATGGTGTTAGTCATGGGTGAACGGGAGCCTGAAGGAGGGCTCAGGGCTCTTTTTAGAAATAGGTTTTAAAAGAAGTCAAAGAAGAGAGATGGAAGAGACAGAGGTTTCAGTATGTCAGAAACTGATTGGTCTATTTTGTCAAGGAATTCACTACTATTGTCACTTTTCCTTTGCCAAAGCCCCTCTTTGATATTTTTCCCTTTTCCACGCATGATAGAGGACGATTATGTCAGTGTCTTGAGTCGCTGAACAGGAAGGATTCTCCGCCATCAATCCTGGCATTGTACAAGAACCCTACTATGCCTTTATCTACCCTTGAAAACCTTGAAAACACAGGGCAATGTCTCATTTTCTCTTTTCTAGTTCATCTGTTGTAGTAAATTGTCTACAAGATGGAATTTTTGAAAATGGTGCTTTCTTCAGCAACAGTAAAGGCAAAATCTATTTAGTCATAGTCTGAGACAAAGAAGCCAGTCAACCAGATGTAAGGGTGAAGGGGAGACAGCCATGAACATGTTACATCTGATACAGTCAGACTCCTTGGAGCTGCCCAGATGTTCCAGCAGGGGGCTTTGGCTGGGGGCTAGAGCTAACAGGAATTCTAGATCCTTACAACCAGTTATGAATTATGTGTTAGCTTTATATACAGACAATGAAAAGAGAACTGACATTTATTAAATATTAATACTTCCAACATTATGCCATTTACTGTGCTATGTACTTTACATATGCCATTCCATTTCTTCTTCACAGTATACTCAAGCAAGTACTATTTTCCAAGTTAACTTACAAAGTAAAAAATTGATGTTCATGGATATTAAGACAATTTTATTTCCACAAACTTCTTAAATATAGTCCCTTAGTTGAATTTGGGGCTGTCTTATACAAAAATCTATTACATTTGTACAACAAATCAATATTTTAAAAATAACTGACTGAAGGAGTGACCACATTGATTAAAAACATGATAAACTCACATGCCACAAACAGAAATTTTGAATTAACATCAGTTAGTAACACAGAAAAAAACTCAAAGGCATGCACAGTTTTGTTAAAATGGAAGGTTACTGCATTTTCTAACACATATAGGTCTTCCATAATCTTTTTTAATGGTTTTTAGAAGTCTTTTTTGAGTCAACAGTCAAAAGAGACTTCTGACATCAACAGGAAAAAATTGCAAAGCATGGTGTTCTAAAGCCATGTCAGCTCCACAGATCTGATTGGTCACTGAGATAATAATTAAATTAGTTAGTATATGGACAATTCCTGACTTACAATAGTTCAATGTAGGATTTTCTGACTTTACAATGGTGGGAAAGCAATATGCATTCTATAGAAACTTTAAATTTTGAATTTTGATATGTTCCTGGGCTAGAGAGATGCATCATGATACTCTCCGGCATGCCGGGCGGCAGCACTGGACAAAGCTCCTAGTCAGCCATGCAGTCACAAGGGTCAACAACCAATACACACTACAGTGGACTATCCAGATGATGTTGCCCAATTGTAGGCTAAGGTTAAGTGTTCAGAGCACATCTAAGGTGATATAGGCTAAGCTATGATATTTGGCAGGTTAGGCATAGTCAATGCATTTTCAATTTAAGGTGAGTTTTCAACTTATAATCTGTTTATAGGGACATAACCCCATCATAAATAAAGGGACACCTGTATTTGATAAATGTCACATTCCTATGTACTCAGGGTTATTTTACATTGTGTTCGAGTCAAGAAGGCATAGAGTATGCCATTTACAAATGCGTTTTTTAAAGTTTTTTTATTATGTCATTTTGACGAGGTGAGTTTTATTTATAAAGAAATTTCAACTATGTGAGCAACAGATTTCCCCCGTTATAGACCAAATGTGACTACACATACACACATACACGTTTTCAGAAGAGATATTGAGGATTAAACGTGTTATAAAGCACATTGTTTATCAGCCAAACTGAAAATGGACCCCAAAGTCTGCGTGTCCAGAGGTTATATGTCTTACTCAATACACTAAAATATTCCGAATATATGTGAGCAATATTGTCTGTTTTTCAATATGTAAACTCATTTCATGATCATTCATCACTTACAAATTTAATAGTAGCATAAAAAGATAACTTGTATGAAAGCTGCATAGTAACACATAATTAAAAGTAATAATAACAAAATTATCAATACCAAAAGTCAAGGGATTAAAAAAATACAAGATGAAAGCATGCATGAATGGACCTAATAAATTTGTAGTGGGTTGTCAAGATTTCTGTATTCTTCAGACCTTAAATGCCATTTTAATATACAATGCGTAAAGTACATTATATTTTTTAAAGTTAAAAAATGTCATTTTGCACCCATTTCCTCATGGAATTCTCAGAAGAAAAATGCTAAAATGACAATGTGACATTTGTTATCAATTTATAGCTAAAGTTTTACAGTTTTAGAGCTTCAGAAAGTTTTCCCTCTTTGGATATTTTTCTTACTTTATACCACATATCTGGCTTTAGCTTCATTTGTAAAAGCAAAATTTAACTGAAGACAATTTAAGCATTATTTGTAACAAATTAAAAATAAAAACCAAACCCCATTATAAAGACAACTTAATATGCTGCTCACTAAGAAATAACTAGATTATCTTTCAGTAAATTTTTAAATAATTCTATATTAAGTATAATTTGGTCTTTTCTCAAATTTTATTTTTAAAATAAAAATATTTCTGTTAAAAGGCTACATTTAAATTGCAATCTTATTTAAAATTGTTTAACTTAAATTGTAATTAAATGTTACTTTTTACAAAAGTAACCTTGATTCTATCTTTTGGCAAACTTGTGTGGAACACAAAATTATCATTTTAGTCAAAAAATACTCTTCCATGAATGTTTCCATGAGATTAGAGGCTTTGCATTAACAAAATCACACATGTCTTTTCTTATTTCTTAGGGTTTTCATGATAATTTTAAATGACCTTTATTCACATTTTAATGGTACAGAGTAATCAAGAGGCTCACACTCTTCTTTCGATTACTAGGTATTTTTTTTTTATGTGTAGCAGAGGCGGCAAAAGAGAAAAAGATGCCAAAAACATTTCAAAAGAACCGAATATTCCACTTTGCTCTTAAACACAAGTGAAACATTCCTATTTCTGTGTGGCAGGTAAGTAGATATTTAAGAAATATATTACCTTTTCCAGAAGCATATACTATGGCCTAAAGAAATTTTAAATTATACTTTCAGAACAATTTTAGGATTGAAAAATATTCACTCTATGATTGACTTGTTAGTCTTAAGAAAGAACAAAGTTTCAGAGCAAATCAAAATATAAAATTCATATTGCAGCTTATAGAAGTATATTAGTTCTGTTTTTATAAGACTTGATAAAGGATGCTTCATGGTGGAAATCCAAAGAAAAGTTAGAAAATACCTAACACAGGTGAATAACTGGATAGTTAAGATGTTAACAGATCACACAAGCTTGTTTCCAGTATTTTCCTCATTTCCAGGTGTAATTGTTTTTCTTACAGTTATCACTCATAAGCGCCTTCATGAGGAATAGCCACGCACAGTATTTTTATCATAAATCACAAAACATGGTGCTAAAACATACCATCTGCTCATTGTGCTGGGATTCATATAAATTCGCCACAAACAGTAACACTGCTATTTTGATATTTCAAAGCAGGCCAAAGTTTTGTAAAGCAACACGTACGTATACCCAACAGCAGAAATCAAACTTCTGGATATTGAATGAGAGGGCTGGCCTAGAGCCTAAAGAAACGTGAATCTCTCAATTGCCTTTACCTGCCCCCAAGTTTAGAGAACTAGCACAGGAGGATGTTATTAAAGTTCTTAGGCAGCCCCACCTGTTATAGAACCAAACCATACCACACCAAACTAAGCAACCAACCAACCAATTCTGAATTTCTATAGGATCAAATCCCTTTGGAGAGTTGTAAGGGAAATTGCATTTGTATAGGCAACAGGTTTCTTAGGCCAAGCTAAGATACTGCCACAGTGTTTTTCCTGGCCCAGCCACCCTGGTTAGCTGGCCTTCTGTGGAGGTGTGAGTCAGCACACTCATGTAACCAAGGTGTTACCTCCTGTGTGAACCCATGTGATCACGCTTTCCCATGGCACACTGCCACTATTGCTCAGAGCCATATATAAGCGCTCGCCATGTTCCCGGCCATGCTTTTCGCCACCGCTGTATCCCCCACAATAAAGAGCATGTCTCACCTGCCTGCTGTCACCTTTTCTTCGGATTCCCGAAGCCTGTGCTGGAGCACACGCCAGCCGCAGAGCCTCCTCCTCACACCTGGCATAGTCAGTAGGTTCCAGAGGGGTAACTGTCCTCTCCAGGACGCGTGGCCTCCTACGGGCTTGTGGCAGCCAGTGACAGTGTTCCTCACGTCGTGGGCCTCTGCCACGGGGTGGGAGCAGGTAGAATGTACTCCTGCTGGTCTGGAAAAGGCCTTGAAGGAGTCCCTGCAGCCTAGGGAGCGAGCAGCACTGGTAGGTGGGCTGGCCCTTCCTTATAGCCCTCTGGGAGCAGCGTAAGGATGCCCAAGAAGCCCAGATAAGGGAGTTGCAAGAGACAGAGGAAAATTTAGAAGCCCGAGTGGTGCAGGAGTTGGACAACGAGTTAACGAGTGGTCCAACCTTGGACGGTGATGAAACTGCAAGTATGCAGGAGACTAAAAGCAGGGGCCCTCCCTCTGTTGAGAGCCCCCTCCCCAGTGGTAAAACAGAGAATGGAGCATGTGCGGCCCATGGGGCCCGGGTGGAGGGGATGGCGCAGGGCGTGCCTACAGTAATAGAGCATGTCTCCTAGTCTGCCTACACCCCCGTGGAGCTGCGGGAGCTGGGAAATAGTGCAGGCAGCGTCCTGGGGAGACTGTGCCTGCCTGGTTGTTGCGTTTATGGGATGAAGGGACACAGAGCATCCTCTGCTCCCCAAGGGAGAGGGAGCAATTGGCATCCATGACTATACATCCTTCCCTGACGCAGAGGCTACGGACAAGTGGTCGCCATGGCGAGAGCCACCACTCCTTGCTTAAATGGCTTAAGGCTGCTGCCCGCATGGTATGGGATGATGCTGGAGAACTACCCGAAACCCTTTGGATGTCTGCACTAATAACTGGGCTATGTTTAAGGACCTCACTGTCAGCACCTACATAAGAAGCCCAAGGTTGGCTAGCAGGTATGGGTGGCTTTACCTTCCCACTTGTTTGATGAAAAGGTGCACTCGAGGTGCACGTGGGGACAGCCATAGGTCCCGGGGAAGGTCCTCCCTACCTTTACCAAGAAACCACATAACTGGAATGCTGTGGTGTTCTTCCCCGGCACCGGGTGAAACGGACTCCATGGTGATTCTACCTGGCAGCTATGTTTTCCCTGGGGGTGGAGCCATCAAGGTAGAAATAAAAGTAAATGCCCTAGTGGAGCAGACTGCTTGGCCCTGAATCAAACAGGGCAGGCCTTGACCCTCCTGGTGGGTGAAGTCACTGAGACAAGGAAAGTGGTTTTACAAAACCACATGGCCCTTGATCTTCATACTGCAGCCCAAGGGGGCCACATGGACAATCATACATACTGAATGTTGTGTGTATAAACCAGATCGCCAGGAGGATTTTTCCTCTGCATTGAAGGAAGTTGATGACAAGGTATAGGCCATCCAACAGTTAACTGGAGACCCACTACTGCAATGATGGGAATGTCTCTCATCCTCCTGGCTTTGGACCCTTTTAGTGGCTGTGGTCTGGTAATACTGTGTTGTTCCCTGTATTGTTGTTGAGGTCGGTGTGCCCAAGGGGCCTCCCTATGGGCCGGTGTGTTGGCTCCCATTACTTAAGGGGTGGAATGTAAGGGAAACTGCATTTGTATAGGCAACAGGTTTCTTAGGCCAAACTAAGATGACTGCCACAGTGTTTCTTCTGGCCCAGACCCCCTGGTTAGCTGGCCTTCCTGGGAGATATGAGTCAGCACACTTATGTAACCAAGGTGTTATCTCCTGCGAGATACCATGTGATCATGCTTTCCCATGGTGTGCTATCACTATTGTTCAGAGCCACATATAAACGCTCACCATGTTCTCACCATGCTTTTCACCACTGCTGTATCCCCCCGACAATAAAGAGCATGTCTCACTGCCCGCTGCCTCTGGCCTTTTCTTCCAATTCTCGAAGCCTGTGGAAAACTCGCTAGCCACAGGGCATCCTCCTCACAAGAACACAGCATGGACTTTCTCACGGCCACTCTGAGAACCCCACTGAACCACACCCATTGCCCCTAAACACTGAAATATCTAGACTTAGAGCAAGTGTGCTCTCCCTCCTCTTCTGTCCTGACTTCCCCACCTCCATTAGCGCTTGACATTTAAAGCCTTGTGATGATAACTTAAGATATAAAACATGTTAATAGTAAAGTTTTGCAGTTCTTTGTGAGTCTACTTTAATAAGAAAGACTAACCCTGACTGTCTTTTTTAAACCAAAATATCACCATATTAGCATAAATGCCAGGGAATTTATGGAAGGATAACAAGACTAATGGCAGTGATCTATCACGTTCCATGTAGTAACTTCTGGTTGTATAAATGTAACAATCACACTCAGTTACTGTCAAGAAGAGTATAGAGTACACTGATCAATTCACTCACATATTAGACAGTTTTTGCATACACTTGCATGTGTTCATAAATATGTGTATAAATAGAAATAATAAATAATAATTTTGTTGGCAGTTTCCAAGTCATTTTATTCAAAATTTTGTGTTTGTTTCCTGAATCAATAAATACTATACAAAACAATGTAAAAATGGCTACCATTTTTTCTCCCCTGCTCTCTCCACCTGGAGACAATCCCCTGGACCTCACTTGGGGATTTCAGGGGTTTTGCCTACAGATTTGGTCCAGCAAATGAGGTTGACATATATGGTCCCTTGAATCATTTTCAAAGGAATTTGGCTGGGGCCAGGAGAGCCTCTAAGATCTGGAGGTGACGAGGTTAGAGAAATGGATTAATGTTTTTTGGGAGCAGAGACAGCACCTGGGGCAAGAGCCTACCACAAAGAAAAGTTGTCTAAAATGTTTACGGTTCCTTCTTTTGCTCAAAAAGTGACATTCAAAGAAAAAAATGACAAGATGTCCACCCCTTTGCTCCCTTCCCTCCCCCCTCCTGCTGCTTCTCAGCCCCCCAAGATTGAACCCTGGCTGGGGCTAGGTAGCAGGATAGCCTCTCTCAGATGAGGTCAGCAACATTGAGGGCATCTCCTCAATGGAGGTGTTGTAGAAGATCTCGATGTCTCGAAGAGTCCTCTTGTCTTCTGCCACCAAGTTAACAGCCACACCCGTACGGCCAAACCATCCACTATGACCAATTCTGTGAATATAGTTTTCCCTGTTGGTGGGAAGGTCATAGTTGATGACTAAAGACACCTGCTGTACATCAATGCCTCTGGCCAGCAGGTCAGTGGTAATCAATACTCAGCTAGAGGCAGAATGGAACTCCCTCATGATCACATCTCGTTTTTTTGGTCCATATCTCCATGCATGGCAAAACAGTGAAATCTCGGGCATGCATCTTCTCAGTAAGCCAATCAACCTTCCTTTGGGTGTTGATGAAGATGACTGCCTGGGTGATGATCAGGGTTTCATACAAGTCACATAGCGTGTCCAGCTTTTACTCCTCTTGTTCCACATTGATATAGAATTGGTGGATACCCTCCAGGGTCAACTCTTCCTTCTTGACAAGAATCTGGATGGGGTCCCTCATGAACTTCTTGGTCACCTCAAGCACATCAGAAGACATTGTAGCTGACAGCAAAACTACTTGGGTGTTGCTGTTGAGCTTTTGGAATATGTCATAGATCTGGTCCTTGAATCCACAGGTGAACATTTCATGAGCTTCATCCAGAACAAACATCTTGATGTATTTGGGAGACAGTTATCTCCGGTTAAGCATGTCAAACACTCAGCCAGGGGTGCCCACGATGATATGGGGCGCTTCCATCTGCAGTTTCTGCACCTCACATGCACATTGGTGCCCCCAATACAGGCATGACAGAAGGCACCCATGTAGTCTCCTAATGCCATGACCACCTTCTGTATCTGCTGAGCCAATTCTCGAGTGATGCTAGGACCAAGGCCTGGGTGGCCTTTAGATCCAACTCGATCTGCTACAGAATCGATATAGCAAATGTGGCCATTTTAATTTTATGTTAGTAAATGAGTATGTGTTTTACAAACATGACATCATACTATTTAACTTGAAGATATCTGAATATCAGTAAGCCTAATATTTTCATAATGATATTAGAATAAAAAAGGAATGTAAACACATTTTTTATCAAATATGAAGAAACAGTATTTTCGTAATTGAGATTAGGTTGACTTTGGGGAAATTTTACTAGTTTTAACAGAGAGAGGCAAGCATTGTTTCTTCTTTTGTATTTATATTTTGTTATAACGGCTGTTTTTTAAAAGGAATATTTCTAATATATTGTCAACTCCATAGCTATTTTATTATTACAGTTATTTAGCATATGTCTAGGAAGCTGTATGTTCTAGAACAAGTTACCTCAGTTTCTAAGATTGCATTTTCCTTAATAGTATTATATAATGCCAATAACCACCATTAATTGAGCACTTGTAAGGCAATTTATTAAGTACTTTACATGCATAATAGTATTTAAACTTTAGAATTAACCTTGAAACTCTGTTCCAAAGCTCTATTTAATATAAAAGATATAAAAGCAAGGCTGAAGTTTAGAAGAGGCTCTTGTTCAATATGTTCTAAGACTTGAAAGCCTAGGAGATCAGAATCATAGATTTTTAAAACTGGAATGCATTTTAGAGACAATCTAGTAGTTCAATTCTCTAATGTTATAACTGCAGAAACTAATGCTTAAAGAGATTATACAGATTTTCTAAGAATAGCCTTCTAGTTAATGGAGTATCTACATCTTTGTGCATGTTTATTTCTCCCTAACTATATTATAGACTACACTATCATTCTATTTATAGCCAAAATGTTTAATAATGTGGCATTATGATTATAACTTTTCAATTTTTTTTAAATTATGCTTATTTTAAAATAAGTGAAAAATTTGTTATGGCATCTTTCTTTTTAGATTCTAAGTTTAAAATCTTGCTACTCTATGTGTGGTCCATAGGTCAGCCTCAGTGTTAGCATTCTGTGGCACCTTCTTAGAAATGTTACATTATCCATTCCACTCCAGACCTACTGAATCATTATCTGTCAGGAAGATATTAACATACGAGATATTAACATGCATATTAACATATGAGAAGTATGCTCTATAAAGTTTCTACTTCTTATACACTCATTTCCACCATACCAGCTCCAGTAATGGCCGACGCTATTACTAAACGCCAACAGGCATCCATGTATGAGCTCTTCTTGGCCTATGTACTAAGAAAACTGATAATCTATTAAAGAACATGCTTTATCACAGACTATCATCTCAGATGTAGATTGTAATCTGAGAAATGGATATAGCTACCTCATGGGTTAGTTATAGATAACATAATCATCTAGCACTAGCAGGTGATTACCTTATGCCAAGTTTGATGAAGACTAAGCCTTTGATTTATGTTGCAAAGTTCAGCTGCAAAGATGTTGAAAGTTAAAAACTATATGGTAAATTCTATATTATTCTCTGCTCGAAGTGGTATATTCAAGTTCTGAAACAACCTTAATATAACACTCTTTTTCTTGAAAGCAATCAAGTGGCATACCCAGGTAGTCTCATTATAATAAGAATGTAAGGTACATTTTATGACAATCCTTGGACTTTCTAGCACTTTATAAATAAATACATCTCTAATAAAACTATGTATGATGGATATGTTAATTTGATTGATTATAATAATCACTTCACTACGTATACATCTATCAGAGCATCAAATTGTATACCTTCAATTTATACAACTAAAAAAATGTTAAATGAGAGAAAAACATAAACCTCAGTCACTATCCCAAAGTATGTAGCAATCCAAATAATTGAAATCTTAACTAAAATAAGAAAATTTCTAAAAGACTAGAACACAGTAATGCCAAAGGAAAATGCTTAAGAATATGTGGTTTACTATAATATCTTTATTCATATTAAAAAAGAACTATAAATATCTTATTAATATTAATAAGATAACTTAAATTAACTTAAATAATTAAACTTAACTTAAATTAATTAACTTAAATTAATTAAAAAAGAACTATAAATATCTTATTAATATCTTATTAATATCTTGTAATTATTGGTTTACAGTAATAGTATCAAAACTTTACGTGAAAGTATGTTATAATTATGTACAATACTATTTACTTTTCTTTAAAGTCAGCTATAAGCAACACACTTTGAAGAAAAGTTTATTTAGGAAATTGCCTCTTAAAAATGCTTGCTGTTTCAGTGATATACATGCATATTAAATGGTCAAAGTTATTTCTCTCTTTAGCAAAATTCTCTAAACTAAATATAATTGGATTATTGCAAATGTTAGTTCTGACATTTCTAAATGAATCTGGAACTATGAACCTAGAACTATCTCTCATGTTGACAATATCATTTATAAACAAAATGATTATTTTAAGAAGGTAACAAATGAGTTTTTTAATATTAAATTTATTTAGGCAATACATATTGACTATGATATAATTATTAAAATTATAACTTTTTGTAAATCATATACATGAAAATATAACTGTAAATCATATACATGAAAATATAACTATATACTAAAGCACTTCGAAGCGCATTTAACAATGTCTGTTCTTCCTTAACAACTAAAAATTAGACATTATTGAAAGATATTTTGGAATTACTATTCCTTAATTGTCCTCAATTTAATTTGGATGCAAATGTGTTTTGTGTCAATGTATTAAATAATAAATTTGAAATGTAAAAGCAGCATTTAACTTCCTTATGCCTAATATCTAAGTCTTTGATGAGAAAGAACAACAGATTATTTGATATAAAATATTATGATATTTTTTCTTATTGCTAATTTTTAGTATTTGAAGATACCTGACCAGTGTTTTTGTTCTCACTAGGGTAAACATTTTATTCTCCCTCACCTTAACTGTCTTCCTGGTTGACTGGAATAGTTAAGAAGAGGAGGGCGCAAGGAATAAATGAGAAAACTAGAGCAAAGTAAACTGCAAGAGGTACTTTGGAGTTATTTTAAATTTCCCAGAGGTAGAACCCAGAGTGCTAAGCTGCTTTATTCTCTCCCTCATTGTTTTTCCACAAATGAAATTTTGATTTCTCCCCTCTTTACTGAAAAGAATGTTCAAAAATGGAGGAGGGGAAGAAACAAATGTTTTCCAAGTTGGTTAACTGTATCCTAACTGTATTTCCAGGAATTTTGAAATTGTGAAGATAAGTATCTGGTACATATATTTTGTCAGTCTCAGACAGTAGATGATAAAGTCATCTGGACTAACTCATGTCAGCTGCAAGGCAGGGTCTGTTCAAGTGCCTAGTAGATGGCTTTAGGAGTTCCGCCTAAGCCCCAGGAAATAGAATGATAAGAATTCACTATGATCTATTAATAGGACTTTATGTCTCAGAATATAATTTTCCAGTGACCAACTTTCATCATCACTTTTTATGATCCTATCATTTCTAATTCATGCCTTCATTATCTATATAGCAAGAGGTAATTGTTAATTTTGCCTGGGCCTTTGAAAAAAATCATATAGCTTTCATTACTTATAAAGTTGCTTATTATAAACTTTTAATTATAAATGTTTTCTACCTTCCTAGAGATTATAAAATACTCAGGACAGAGACTCTGTCTCCAAAGCTTTTGTAATCTCCAGAGTTTGCCACAGTGATCCATTTTTAATAGTCACTCAAATGTTTTATTTAATAATGAAAAAAATTCCCACAAATTATTTCAGCCCAACTTCCAAAACTCCTGGACATTGATTTTCAGGGACTTAAAATAATGGCCACTGTTTGATTCCCAGCTTTCTAATTATTTAGAGAGTCAAATACAAAACTGAAAAATAAATGTCAAATTTCTTTTTATACTTTGCATCACACTTCAGAAAGCAAGCTGTATATCCTACACATAAGGCTGCTATGGTAAAATGTTTATGCTTTTAAATATGTTCCTCATGCCCACAAGCTCTCTAATTTGCAAATGTCATTTTTCAGAAACATCCATGAGTAAGGTAACTGAATACCTGTTACACTGTAAAATAATCTCTATGAAACCTATTGATAGATTAGTTGTTTTGCACTGTCTTAATAATCTTATCACACTTTATAACATTAGAGTATACTTTTTTGTTATGCTTTTTATTTATTTATTTAATTTCAGCATATTGTGGGGGTACAAATGTTTAGGTTACATATATTGCCCTTGCCCCACCCAAGTCGGAACTTCAAGCATGTCCATCCCCCAAACAGTACGCACTGCACCCATAAGGTGTGTATACACCCATCCCTTCCATCCCCCATCTGCCCGACACCAGATGAATGTTGGTTCAACATAGGCAAATCTATAAATGTAATTCACCACAGAAACAGAAGCAAAAACAAAGACCACATGATACTCTCCATAGACACAGAAAAAGCATTCGACAAAATTTAACACCCTTTTATGATAAGAATGCTTAACAAAATAGGCATAGATAGGATTTGCCTAAAAATGATACATGTCATACATGACAAACCCACAGCAACATCATACTGAATGGGGAAAAATTGTAAGCATTCTCACTTAGAACTGGAACCAGACAAGGTTGCTTCTATCACTGCTTCTATTCAACATAATGCTGCAAGTCCTAGTCAGAGCAATCAGACAAGAGAAGCAAATCAAGGGCATCCAAATGGGGGCAGAAGAGGTCAAACTATCTCTCTTTGCTGACAATATGATCTTATATCTAGAAAACTACAAAGATTCTGCCATGGGACTACTGGAATTGATAAACAAATTAAGCAAAGTCTCAGGTCACAAAATCAATCTACAGAAATCAGTAGCATTCCTATATGCCAACAATGGTCAAACTGAGAACGATATCAAAGACTCAATATCCTTCACAATAGCAACAAAGAAAATAAAGTACCTAGGAATATATTTAACTAAGGAGGTAAAAGACCTCTATAGGGAGAACTATGAAACACTGAGGAAGGAAATGACAGAGGATATAAACAAGTGGAAAACCATATCATGTTCATGGGTCGGCAGAATCAACATTGTTAAAATGCCTATACTACCCAAAGTGATCCACAGATTCAATGCAATCCCTATTAAAATATCAACATCATTTTTCACAGATATAGGAAAAATAATTCAATGCTTCGGATAGAATGAGAGAAGACCCCGTATAGCAAAAGCAATCTTAAGCAAAAAGAACAAACTGGAAATCATCAATTTACCAGACTTCAAATTATACTACAAGGCTATCCCAATTAAAATAGCTTTGTACTAGCACAAGAACAGAGAGATAGACCAATGGAACAGAACTGAGAACCCAGATATAAAACCATCCTCATATAGCCATCTGATGTTTGACAAAGCAGACAAAAATATACACTGGGGGAAAGAATCCTTATTCATAAATGATGCTGGGAAAACTGGATAGCCACATGTGGAAGACTGAAACAGGATCTGCATCTTTCATCTCTCACAAAAATCAACTCACGGTGGATAACAGATTTAAACCTAGGGCATGCAACTATAAGAATTCCAGAAGAAAATGTTGGAGCATACTTTTTTATTGACTCTAATTAACTAACATCTTTTTCTATATACTAGCAATACCATATATATTATTGTATTTAATGTGAACAAATGTAAATTCTGTTAATATAGATTTCATTACCTTCCTTCTTCTAATTCGTTTTTAAAGTATTTGAACTATATTATCTCACTTTTTGGGCATTCATGTAGACATTAGATAACTTACTGGTCTAATCTTTGCTAATTGTTCTAATTGTAAGACTTAACTTCCCAAATAAATTATGAAATAAATATGAGGCAATTATAAATGATTTTTCAAGATTTATAGACTCTAGTATTATGTCCATAAAACTATATAATACATGTTTAATGCATTTAAAAATAACAAAAAATTAAAATAACTAAAATTGATCTACTATCATGTGCCAGTGTCTATACATTCTGTATTTAATCCTTCCAGCAAGCCTTTCTTACAAGTACTATCATACTGCAATTTTGCATTTTAGAAATCTGGGCCCAGAAATTTAGACAATTTGTCCAAGTTCACACAAGAACAGAGTTAGTGGCAAAACCCCCAGCCTTTCTGGCATAAAAATCAGTGCTAATAACTACTATAGTACACTTTTCCCAAAGAATATGTAGATTAGTCTCAAACAGAATCAATACTTTTTATAATATCAATGTCAACACAGTTCAGCAGGTAATCATTATAAAAATAATTGTTAACAATGGCTACAGAATATTATATTACAGTGATCTTTATTTTAGGAGCTGCTAGTGTAGGATACCCATTCATAGTTAGGGACTATTTATTTCTTTCATTTACGGAAATTAGCTTTAACAATAGAGACATCCTGTCACAGATAATTAACAAAAGTTGGACACTCTGCAATAGAGACGATGTCTAATATTTAAAACTCATGGATGGTGGATAAATAACTGTATGTATGCATTTAGAAAACACTCACTTATAGTATTGCCATTTTTGTCTGTTTTAGTGAAGTCTTTCCAATCAAATCTTACATTTTAAGTTGAATCAAAGATTTCAAGTACTTATAATTTATAGCCAAAGACACATGCAAAAAAAAGAAAAAAAGGCAAAACAGAAACAGATAAAATTTTTTCAAAATCCCTTAAAGACTGAATATAGTTTTAAATAGCAATTGAAAAAAAAATTACTCCTTCTACACCAAAATATATGCTGTGTATTCTATTAATATGTGCAGTAATTTATATGCTTCTTATTCTAGATGGCCAATTTGGCAGATAGTTACGTTCATCTGAGTATAAGGCTTTCTTAATGCTTATTTATAATAAATCCGATAAAATATATTATTCTATCTTATTAAAGATAAATGCTTCCTGCCTATATTTCTAACCAATAAAGATTTGTTTTCTATTTGTTGATAAACTATTAATCAGTATCCTTTACTCTTTTAAAAATTTCTTTTATTATATATTTTACAAAAGACTTATTTGAAAGCCACCAAATATTTCCTTATCAAACCAATGTCCAAACCTGGTCAATGTTGGAATTACTTAGTTTTCCTCTTTTTCTTGGAACATTCTTCCCCTGATGTTTGCTTTGCTTGTTTCTTCCTGCCCTTTAGGTTCTAGCTAAAATGTCCTCATAGAGAGGATTTTCTTAATCATCCAACTTATCTCTGCACTGGCTGGGATGATTTAATAATTACAATTTCTATTTTATCATACCTAATCAATAAAAAGGAACTTTGAGGGAACTTACTAAGATCAAAGATCTAAGATCTATTACAAAATAGGCAGTTAAATAATTTTGAAATTAAGAAACCATAAATAGGATCTATAACTTAATAGAAGCATATTATTAAATGACAATTCTTTTTTACTAAAATACTGGAAACTGAATGTGTTATGTAGAAGCTGATAAAGTGGATAATGAACAAAATAATGGGAAAATACTTTCAGCTTCAAGCCTAGATCATTAATCTTTCCAAAACATGCTGCTGTTCTATGCATGCTCCTGTGTCATCCCTCTTTAACTATTTCTTAGGCAACTGTTGTCACAGGACAGCTCCAGGAAGCCAGCGCTTCAGTCACTAGCCTGATTTGTCTTTGGCTCTACCATTTGTGCCTTTGCCATTTGAAAATGCAATATGTGGAAACAAACACAGTATGAGAGATGCTCTAAATGCTGTAATTATAGATGTATAAACAAACAGTACATCTAAAAGCCTTTTTTAAAAAAAAGTCCCACTGATGCCAAATTGATAGAAGAAACCATGTTATTTCTATTTGCAATATTCTGCAATCTCTCCTTGAAAGCTGTTACATTACTCTGATTTTGCCAGCTATAATAAAAAAACGATACAGTAATAATACATTTTAAATTCCAAAAATTTATATTTGGGGTGATTATATAGTCTTTGTAAAACTAAAATGCTTCAGATTATTGTATACAATAACTATATAACAATAGTCTTATATTTCCCTAATATAGTTTGGACAAAGATCAGTTAATAAGTTCAAATTCAAGAATATATTTCACACTGAGCAAACAGGTGTAAACTATCCTTTAATATAACCATAATTACATTGAAAGACCCTCTTCTGAAATACTTATCTGTTCCATTTTTTGTTTTGATTCATACAGACACATCAGTTTTAAAGTAGGGTTTTTTTATATTAATAATATGGGGATTAGTTACAAACTTTGTTATAACTAACATTATAGTAAAATTATAATACTTCTGATTATAATATTTTAGCTATAAAAATACATTAAAATTTTACTTGTTTCTACAATGAAGCTATATGTAGAAGCACAATATATATATAGAACTAATCCATTTCAATTCAATTCAATTTAATTTCCAAGTGTATTTATTTAACAGTGCCCATGTTGCTAGAAATGTTATGGGTAATTGGTAGGATATAAGTAAATAAAAATAATAGTCTGATCTTAAGGAATATATTAACTTTTGAGTTATTTGTCAGCTATCTATAAAAAATAGTAGTGACTAAGTATTAAAGGCATTTTAATTACACCCTGTTTTCAAACAGTTTGTGGCAGTAGAATATTGGGTAAATATTCAATTTTTATTACCTTAGAAGCCCAACTACAACTACTGGCTGCAATTTGTGGGAATGTAAATTTTGTATCTGTGTAAGGGAGAACTTTGCAAAAGTCAGAACTATATAAAAATGAAACTAGTGAGTTTTAAAATTTTGGGGCATCCTTATGCTTTGAGTATTCCAGCAGAGAAGTAATTGACTAATTTTATGTAATGAATGCAATGCAACCAGTACAGTGCCTTGTGTGATAAAAGATGTTTACTGAAGTCCCTTTGATAAACCATGCCCTCATATCTATTAATATAAGAAAAAATGGAAGCTCTACCCAGACAAACTGAAGACTAATAGAAAAGGCAGTAATCTATGTTTTTAGTAGGCATGCCTGTGGAAATCATTTTGAAGAATATAAAATTTAAAACAGGCTTTGCTAGGCTGGCTGGCTTTGAAATGGTTGCAAGGTAGCATGTACAAAGTGGCAAATATAAGGATGAAGAGAATCAGTTTAAAATATAAACAAATAAAATATAAGTACACATTCTTTGTACTTATCAAATTATTTTTATTGTATTAAAAATGGAACTGGAATTCACTGACATTTCATAACAACTTTCACAGTATTGACTCGTCTACTGGATTATTACACACTAAATATATATAATTATCAAATTTCGCTACAACTACCTCTATCATTTACAAGATTTTTTGACATCTTAAGCACTCTATTTAAAGTACCCATTAGGCACAATAATCATTTTTTTTTTGGCACCTGTCATTAATTTGCATGATAACAGACAATTTTTAGAAACAATATGTTCTGCAAAGGGCAGTCATGCTTGGGTTTTAAGGTGTATGAACAACCATGTGGCTTAAAGATAGCACAGAAAATGCTTCTAAATAGAGTCCTTCTGGAAAAGGGTTGGGGAAGCTATAAGCCTTCATAGCATCATTTCATATTTCCCCTGAAATGACAGGTTCATCCTTATAAACTAAGACAGATACCTGTGTTATATCTTTTCAACATATATTTCTTGTCTTTTTTCTATTGTCAATATTTGGGATAATTTCTTATTCTAGTATCAGATAATAAGAGGTGACTTGCATTATTTGTCATCACTCTATTCCTTGTAAGTCCAGAAAGCAAAGAATTTGCTTATGATGTCTTAGCATTTCACCTGTAATTACAACAAACTGCCACAGGGAGATGGTGGTATCTCAGTCTGCTCCAAAATTCTGACTCTTGGAACATAAACGAGTTTCCCACAAATCAGCACAGATAAAACAGGAAAAGGCATTTCCAAAGGAGGACACAGAATGTAAGAAGGCATAAGAGAAGTTTGATTGGATAGTATGTTGTACTGGAGAAATTGCAAGGATTTCAGTGTGGTTGGTTAGATTATAGGCTGTAAATATTGGGTTGGTGGGAGAGTAAAGAAAGGGACAAGGAAGTACCAGAGAGGTTGAGTGCAATAACAACATTTGTGTTTTGGAAAAGTATTTTTGGCATAGATATTGATGATAAGCTAGAGGGGAAAGATTAGAAACAAGAGGCATGCCAGGAGGCTACTAAATTAATGCCTGGAGGGAAATGCTGAAAATCTTAACTGCAGCAGCGATGATGGGAATGAAGAGTAGGAAATGGACACAAGAGATATTTAAGCATTAGGATTGGCAAATATTTTAAAGACAATTATTTTCCCACTGCCATCAAAGCAAAAGAAGAGGTTTTCCTCTCAACAAGACTCTCAAGCAAAGCTTTATGGATTACATGTTACATGAAATGAATACTCAAAACTGTGCTTATAGATTAAACAATTATCAACTTTTAACTTCTAGTAATGGCAATAATATTTACAGTTTTGAATACAGACTGCAAAATTTCCTATGTACTGATTCTAAAAACAGCTTTCATTCATACAAAGCATTTTAAAAAATATTTTATATAGCTTTAACTTAATGTTTTCACCACTTGCCTACTAAATGTATTCTAATGGTATTCAAATGATAAAATGACATTGTAAACATCCCTTATTTTGAAGAGGAAGAACACAAATGACATCTTATATATTACTATTTAATGCTCTTACCATTCAAATAATTGTATTCCTTTCTTTATGTAAAATACACTTCTTCCTGTTTACCAAATTAATGTTTAAGTCACCCAAATATATAACGATGCAATTAAGCAATAAGTAAACAGAAAGATAGAAACATTATGCCAATAGTTTTTTTTCCCTTATATACAAGCAATCAAAGCTTAAAATAGTCCCTAGATGCAAGCTGAAACTCAATATTAGTTACATGTCTTGAACAATGAGACACTACTTCATTCTTAGCCACTAGCACCATGGTTACAAGCATAAGCTCTCTGTGTAGGTCATACTGGTGGCCTGGACAAGTTACTTAAGTTCTCTGAGTGTCTCTGTTTTTTTCATTTACAAACTGAAGTATTGTATTAAGAATTAAATGACTTGGTACACATCAAGAGTAGTGACTGACCTGAAGTCAACACTTAAAAAATATTGGCTATTTACGCAATACTGGCAAAAAATTTTAAAAGTATAATAATTTCTATTGCTGTCTGGCATTCTGGAAAAGGGCACTCATTAACTGATGCTAAAAATGTAAATTGTAAATTTGTGGAACTCAATCAGGCAACATTTGTTAAGGAAAAATTACACATCCTCTTTGATCAATCATCCTGTTTTTGGCATTGATTCCACAAAAATAAACCCAAGAATATCTGAATAAGGCTGTTTAATTTTGCATTCTTAATAGTAGAAGTAATGTAAATACCCAATTACGGCACATTCATATCTTTGACACTACTTCCTTCATCAACTGACACAATAACATGGTTATTATTAATTCCATACTATGGACAGTCAAAACCCAAAATGAACTAAGTTGGCCATATGCTTTAAACTAGACATAACTAATAACTTAAATGCTTATGTTAAAGTATTTAAATAAAACCCACTTATACTGCAGAAGTGCATGAGGCATGATGAAATTTTATTCTTGGAAATTTCATTACTACTATTAAAAACGTCCTCTACTATAAGGTAGACATATTTTTTTAAACACATTCTTTTCATATGAGAACATTAATCAAATGATTTAAATAACAACGAGTATATTTTCAGTTGGCTGAAAAACTGCTGATGATAGTACTATATATAACATGAGTAAAAAAGTGAAATTTTCTTTTATAGAACAAATTTGATGGGATTATATATGGCTGTTTAGCACATTGTGTGGAGGAGAATTCTATGGCCATATTCAGATTCACTGAGAAAGATACTATGATGAATTAGTAACATGTGTATTGATGGTAGTATCAAACTCACTGTGTTATTGTTGCTATGGTTACATAAAGAGAAAAAATAATATTTAAATCATGTGTTCTCTGATTAGTTTACATTAAAAATATTAACCTAGCATATTCATTTAATCATCTAATATTGATATTCATTTTATTTTCCAAATATATTATTTTTATTTGAAGCAAAGATGTTTCAAATATGTTATGTAAAAGTGTAAATTTCAAATTAGAATTTGTTAACAATTAATTTAATGCATAATAAGCTGTTGTCTAATGTGTAACTGACAACTTTTAAACAAATAAGACCCCTAAAATATGCTATAATTTTGCTATGTAACATAATTAGGCTGAAATTTTTCCATGTAGTTCTTCTCTTTATGAATTTTTGTCCAATATCTGAAAAAGTTATATAAAAGTAGACATTCTATATTTACAAGGTTACTTAATAATTTTATTCCCATTATGTAAGAGGTGACTGCCTAATAAAATGAGTTAACAGAGTGATATAATTTAATCTACATTATGTTTTATGTTCAAAATAAACACCAGTCGCTATGATATACAAGTGACAATGAGCACATTTAATTTTAAGATAATATTCTTAGAGGTATTATTTTATTTGGTAAATCATGGTATTTCACCACTTAATAGGCTGTTCCATTAATTCAGAGTGTATGTATATACTTTTTCCATGTGTTACTTACATATAATATTGTAATTGAATGGCATAGCCGGCATCATAACAGTACTTCATGGAAAATTAGAAGTCAGGGAAAATTTTTCCATTTTACGTAGTATTTCAACATGATATCTAATGCATAGAGGTGAGCAAATCCTTGCTGAATTTAATTAAACTTTATATGCCTTGCTTCCATCTTAGATGCACCACACAACACAGATTTAGTGAGTCAGACAGTATGTATGTAGGTCACACTTCTATTGCCTGCTATTTTCTATGATTCACATTCCCAGATCACCATCTGAGTCCAGATGAAGAAGGGGGTGAATGTATTAGAAAAGGCAAGAAAAACTTACATATGTTTGGGATAATTTTTCTTGGTAAGGTATTCTCAAGAACTAATTTTACTTCTTTCCTAAACATGAACACACTAAAACATATATCACTATTTATGTTCATGAGGGTATTTCAAGCAAACTTAAATCATAAGGAAAATGTAGAATATGGGCCCCAGGAGGTCTTCTGTATTTTTTCCACACTTTTACGGCATAACAAAAATATGTTATCTTCAGCAAGCAAACTCAGAGCCAACAACTACATCTTTATTTCCAGATTTCCTACTATCAGGGGAGGTTTTAAAATCTGCAGTGTTATAAAAAATCAGTTACTTCAAGCTGTTATTATGAATAGTCTATCCCCAAAATGAACTAAATAAGAGTTTAACAAGATCTTTTCCAAAATTTACAATTGAGGAAACAATCAACTTTGTTTTCTCGGTGCTGATGACTTTTTTAAAAAAAAATTTAGAATATTCTACTTAAAACATCTAATTCTTCATGTTTGTCAGAAGGAACATGAAGTAACAACTATTTAAGACACGAAAAGTTTATGGGGTGCTTACATGGATAGGATGGAAATGAATCTGTACTGATTAAAGTTTGTGAATAAGATACATTTAAAATGGTAATGTATTGACCACAGATAAAGAAACAATATTCCAAGTAAGCTCTCTGAAAGAAATACTACTAATAGGACCATGCAGAAATATGAATGAATGCATGAACAAATGAATAGGAAGGCTTGTAAGCCATAGTTAGGATAAGGCCAATTCTCTACCTCAACATCAGAAGGAAAAAAAATGTCATGTTCATTATTGGAGTCTAAATCATGCCAAATTCTTTCATATTCATTTAGTTCAATACCAAATCATTTTATTATTGACAATTTCAGTATATTTGGGGTTTTTAGGGGGAACAGTAAATGTCACTCCATTCTCTAAGTTCTAGATTAGAAAAGATAAAGAACATAAAGAACAAATATCACCCTTTATATAATTATTGCTGATACGAAGGAATAAGGTCAATGCGTGGCAATGATGAGATTCATTAACCTTAATTCTAAAATGAAACAGACTTTCTCACCATAGGAAGAACCAAACATCATCATGCTCCTCATACTATCACGTTTATTGCACAGACAAAGCCTACTTTCATACATCTTTCAGCAGAATCTATTCTTTCTGCAGGCAGCCTAGAAGGAGGAAGAAGGGGCTGAGCTATGCAAATCTAGGTGCCTATGGCAAAGTCACCTAACAGAAAAGCCACTCTACCTACTATGGGATGGAATGAGTGAGCTGTAGACATAGACAGTAAGAGTGTTACAAGTAGAGTTTCCTCCACAGTAAAGGAACTATTAGGATGGAGAAAGAGGTAGCACCTCCACATCCCAACATCTTTCACTAGTCAGAACTAAAACACACAAATTCTATAGATCCTAAGAGATGGGAAAATCAAGTGCTCTATCTGATTACCTCATTAAAAGTATTCTTTTTAAGGTTTCCATTTGGAAAAGTTAAAGGTTAAATAAGATCATTTCATCATTATTATATACTAAAATGGCAAAAATAATAATAATTTATTTCATTAGCCTAATACTGGATTATAGAAATATACATTATTTTTCTGAGAGCTACTTAGCTTAAAATATGTATCTCTCTAGAGACACTGATAGCATCCAATTTCAGGTACTGATACAATATAGAATTGACTTAATTTCACATAAGACTAGTTTTGAGGTTTAAATTATTATATGCTCTGTTTAACTTTGCAAGTAGCAAAAATGATAAAGTAAAAGCACTTCTCAAATCAGAACTAGTTATGGAAAAATCGTGAAAGTACATGTTTTATTTCTTTATCCCATTGACATCAACATTATACAGATAACTTACACGAATTGGATCTCCATATGGTTAATATTTCTGACAAAATCAACTACATTTGAATTAAGAATTTCTGAGCCTAGAATTTCTCCTTATTCCGTATACCATTTATAACAAGTTAAAAACATCTAATTTTTAGAAAGAGAAGACAAGGATAGGCACATCACATTTTTTAAATCTTTCAATCATAAAAAGATACATTAGACAAAAAGATTTCTTAGTTCACTTTAAAAGATTTATTAACGTTTTCTCTAGAAGAATTTGCTAATTATGACAAATGAATTAAAATCTCAGAGAAATTATAGAACTTCAGCGTTCTTGCCACTTAGAATAGAAAAAATAACCCATATATAGTCATGCATTTCTGAACAATGGGGATATGTTCTGAAAAATGCATCCTTAAGCAATTTTTCCACTGTGGTAACATCATTGAGAATACTTACACAAAACCCAGTGGCATAACCTGCTACTCACCTAGGCTACATGGTTTGGCCTATTGGTCCTAGGCTAAAAAACTGGACAGCATATTTCTATATTGAATATTTTAAACAACTGTAATCCAATGGTAAGTTTTTGTTTATTTAAACATATCTAAATGTAGAAAAGGAAGAGTAAAGACACTGTATAAAAGATGAAAAATGGTATATCTGTATTGACAGCTCCATTATAATCTTATGGGAGCACTGTCATACATGTAGTCATGTTGACTAAAACGTCATGGTGTGATGCGTGACTGTATTAGAAATATAAGTTTTAAAAGATGATGCACATAAAACAACTTTGATGTCACCTAAAAATGTTATATTGTATGTTTATAAATGTGTAAAGGTTAATAGAAACCTAAATTAAATTCGTGGATTCATTTTTTTTTTTACCCAATTTCGCCATACATTCGTGGTGAAAAAGTAAAACTTGAACAAAGATTCTTACTTCCTGAATATCAGTGCCTTTAAGGAAATCAGGATTATATATTGGTCTCCAAGGAGTTAATGATAATTTTATTATTAGTTTGAATTAAATAGATAATGTACTGTCCCTTATCAACCAATGAATTTTGTTGGCCTAACGCTCTTTAAAAATTTAAATTCCTTTTATTAAGACAAACTCATTACTATGTTCAAGGTCAATATAAACAAGTAGCATTTGCTTTTATATTCATTTATGTATTTAACTTTTAAAAGATACCATTTGCGGAGAGGTACATGAATTGAGGAGAGAAAAAAATAAATCACTATACTATTATTTGATATTGTTGCATTTGTTACTTGGAATAACTGCACAGGAAAAGACCTATCTATAAACTTGTAAACAAGTTAAAATCCTTGAATGGCATGTTAGAAAATATATAAATACGCATGTTTACATATAATAAATATTTAATGCATATGCTATATTAACTTATGTATCTATGTATTTTACAACATGTATTTAAAGGATTTTACCAAATATACGTGTATAGATACATATGTACATTATATATACACGCATAGGTATATATACATATATGTGTGTATATATGTACATATGCACAAAATTATATTTGTTAGAAAGTATTTGAGTCTATTGAAAACACATTTCCCATATGTGACTGTCAGTGAAATTATAGGTTGATGGCTATAAAAAATAACGTAAATTGGCCTCTATCAGAGAACACTTATTTAAGCTAAAATTCAATAAACTTTAAAAATCAAATTGATTAAATGCTAGCTCAAATTCCTCATCATTTAGATCTGCACCGCCAAGGTCTTTCCAAAATGTTCAAATAAATGCAACTCCTTAAGAATAAAAGATTCTCTTTAAACTTCCCACATGTGCTATATGCATACATTTACAAGAAGGAAAGGTACATGATTCCATCAGCTCAGCAGCAGCTCATTTTCACTATCTGTAAAGAAATTAGATTATATTTTTACTTAATCATAGAGATGAACATCCTTACAGCATTCTACTTGTATAAAACACAGCATTAATGAACAGTTTTTATGTACATTTTAACAGAGAAAAAGAAATAATCCATAAGCAAATACATATTCAAAATGGAGTTGTTATGAAATGAAAAGTATTAACAGTATCTTCTAAAAATGTCCATCATATTCAAAAGTTATTTGTGAACTGAAAGTTTTAGTATAGCTATCACATTTTAAAAATGTGTACTAAATAAAAACGTTGCTTTTCGATTTTCATGCTACTTTTTGTCTTGTGATGACCTCTCCTGGTTGAGTTGTTCATTATCTTAGATTCATATAGTTTTCATTTTTTTCTCCTTTGAATGTTTTTTGTTTTAAGAATAATAACTATCATATTCTTCAGAGTTATATATGATGCAAATAAAATTTTCATTAAGTATAAAATACAATAGGAATTTAAATTACTGAATGCATGAAGCTCATTCTAATCAGTAAAGGCCAATATTATTTGTATTATTTAATTCATTTTCAGGATATAAGGCAACTTTGCACCTTGTCCACACAGTTCAAATTCAAATGAAATAAAAAGTCATCTTAGTTAAGCCATTATACATTCTTAAAAATGGAGAATATCAGCTAAATAAATCAATACTAATAATTAAACAAAACTATTAACTATTTTGAAAAGTAATGGTTTCTATGTTCTTCTATATCATTAAACTCTAAATAAGTAGTAACAACTCAGAAAATATTTCTGAAATAACAACTTCCCCATTCTTAAAATATATTAACCCAATGACTGCCTGTGTGCCATTCTTGACACATAGTCAATGTTGCAAATTGACCCATTAAAATTAAAGTATTCAGAAGATGAAACACAGAACCCAAGGAAAACCCTGGATAATAGGACCTTCAATCAGTGAATATAATAAATTCAACTTACAATGAGTTAAATTTCCAGGAAAAGTGGCAGCAAGTTCTATATAACTAGACCTTGAAATGGAAACTGAAATTTCATAAGAATAGTTACCCAAGGATATAGGTACATATTTGTGTAAATATTAATATCAAGCATCATATTTTCACAATTTCTGTTTAAATTCATAAAACTGATATAAAATATTGACAATAAATAACTTTTTTGAGCTTTAAGCTGTTATAAAAGAACTGTATTTTTGTTCAAGTTCATTACAAACTTTGATTGCAATTTAGGTATATCCTTATCTTTAAACATTTGCAAGAAAAGAAAAGCTAATACTGTACTTGGGAAAATATGTCAAAACAATAATACTAGTTCATCATATGATATCATTGTGTAGTAGATGCTTTGCCACAACTTAAGTCCTTTTTCAATGGCATTCTTATTTAGATTTGCATACCCTATTAACATATAGCCAAAGATGCATTAATACATCTCAAAACCTTATAAACGAAGAAAGAATTACTTCATAAGTGTGAATTCTGGAAAATATTAAACTTTTTTTTTCTTGCTAAATGGAAAGCACTCTTTCTTAAACTCTGAGATCTCCGTGATAATTTCTTACCAACTTATTTCCTCATTCTCAGAAACAAGAATGTGCTTATGAATCTTAGCCTAAGATTCCCATAGGCAATCTTCCTAGTGCTTTAACTCCTTCTGCGCCAAAGGAGCAATCCTGAATTTCCCTCTCTACATGCACAGTGTATACCTCTAAAGCAATGCAGAAAATGGGCCGGAATCTTCCATTTCTTTCTAAACCTCGTAAAATCATGAGAAATCGGTTTTTTTTTTAAAGCTAGTTAAAACACACAGATATGCATATTGAACAGCATCATTTTCCTGAAGAGTCTGTTAAGAAGTCTGTCCACTATAACATTAATGATGCTTTTCACCGACAGTCCCAAGTCCTGAACTGCATGAGTCATATTCATTACATCAAACTATCAAAGAATTAAAGCAATTTCAGTTACAATATTGCACTCACTCTCTTTTAATAAGCAAGTAGTAAACAGGCATTAACTTTTTAAGGGGACTGGGATGGTTAAAAGAGCATCTATAGGTGCCCAAACTGTTCAAAACATGCTCCTCTTTTAGCCTCAACCCCGCGCTCATTAAATTAAAACCATAAATAAAACGTAAGAAACTTATTTTTTTCCCAAGGTCTTCACTTTTCTTTCCCTGACCTACCTAAGAAAAAATGCAATGAACTCTCTCTGCACAAATAACTCCCAAGAAGCTGCCACCTACACTGATCGCTCTAACCAAGCTGTTGCCAGCCAATCTCCAAGACCAGGAACAACTTTCCAGAAACATCACCACTGTGAAAACCCTCTCTCCCAAGCCGGGAGCGCTGGGTTCGGAGTTTCTCTGCTGCAGTGGCTGCAGGCATGCGACCACGGAGACACACGCGAATGGGGGGCGAGAACTGCCAGTGCACCTCAGAGTTGACACCCCGGTTCCCAACATCAATGCGGCACCGAAGCCGCTCGGGTGCAGGCAGGCTGGCGGGGAGGACTACTTACGGGACGCGGAGGGGGCCGTCCAGGCTCTGCAGAGGAAGCTGCTGACGACCCAGAGCGAGAGCGCTGCCCCGCAGCCGGCGCGCGGAGCCGCCACCATCCTTCGCCTCCCGGCCCGCCGTACTCCAAAGGCTCGCTGCGGAGGTGCGGTCGGTGTCTCCGCGGGGTCCTCGAAGGGAAACGGGCTGTCCTCAAATACGGGAGCAAGCCAAGCCCCTCCCGCTTCCTCCTCTCCCCTCACCCCGCTCCAGGCTCCAGTTTTCCTGCGCTTGGAGCAGCAGGGCAGGCTCAGCCTCCGGTTTCCCTCCGTGCGGGTCTCGCCTCCCGCTCGGCGAGCCAGTGTAATGCCAGGGGGTGGAAGGGGTGGGCAGAAATTCAAACCAAGAAGGGAAAGGAGGGGGGAGAGGGGAGGGGACGGACACCTACCCCGCCCTCTCCTTCTCGCGGGGGGGGGGGGGGGGGGGAGGATCACGAAAGGACAGGGAGGGGGGCCCAGAGGAGCGGAGGCTGCAGAAGCGAGAGGGAGAGCGGCGGGGACGGCGGTGCTGCTGTCGCCACTGCGGGCGAGCGCTCCCTTCGCCACTGGGCAGCGCGACTCGGAGGGGTGCCCGCTCGCCTGGCGGCTCGCGAGCGGAGGCTGCGCGTGCGGGGAGCGCGCAGCGAGCCGGCGGCGCTCGCTCGGCCTCAGCGCGGCATCTCCCCGCGGCGGAGCGCACGCAGCAGCCGCCGCCGAAGGGCAGGAGACGGGGCCGCCGCCGCCGCCAGCAGCGCCCGCAGACCGGCGCGACGAGCCAGGCGGAGGGCAGCCCTCCCCGCGCGCGCTTCCCTTCTCCGTGCCCTCCTCGGCTCCTCCTCCTCCTGCTCTTCCTCCTCCTCCTCCTCCTTACCGTACCCCTCTGGCTGTCAGAACCCTTCTGCCCTGCCCTCGCCTCGTTTGGAAGCGAAACGGAGAAGGAACCGACGGGCCCGGGTCCATCAGCTGGGGCGGGGGCAGGGGAAGGAGGCGAGGCGCGCCTCTCCCCGGGCGGGAGGCGGTGCTGTCCGCGGTGCTGAAGTTGGGGATTTGCCGGGTAATCTCAGAACCCTGCTCCGACCCGGGCTGCCCCCCACCCCGCTGCAGGAAGGAGAAGCCCCTCGCTAGGATGCTTTCTCTTTCCCTTCTCTCCTCCCCTTCAAATAGAGATGGTACAGGCTCCTGGAGCTCCGGTCCCCGGGGAGCCACAATCAGGCGTCCGACAGGCAGGTCTTCCGAGTGGTCCTAACACCAAGTGACGGAGCTAAACATCCCGACCGACTGGAGCAGCAAGGGAGGACTGCAGACGCTGCTAATGCAGATGTTTTCAATATGTAATTAATTCATGCTCATAAATATGCTCACATACACCGTACACACGCTGCTGCCAGGAAAACTACATTCAGGCAAACACCACACAAACAGACACAGAAGCAAAACTGAAATAAATAAGCAGGCATATGGATAACTACTTCAAGGTACCTGAGGCATTGCAAGTACTAAGAATTAAGAAGGTTTAGAGAGACCTGGATTTTCTTCTCACATTTAGATAATTTCAATAATAAATCTCAAGCTCTTCTCCCTAGCTCACATCTCTTCACACTCTACCCTCCATATGGTTTCCTTCCGTCCAGTCTACTTAAAGTATTTGGATTCTTATATCTCTGCAAAACCAATCCTTTCACTGGCTTTATGGACACAGTTAAAAATCATTGGTCACCTAAATATCTAATGATGTTTAGGGAGGACTAAGTAGGAGTAACCATGTCTTTCAATGTTATGCAATGAATAAGCATTTGCCTTTCAAGATAAATATATATATATTTTTTATGGAGACTTGCCTACTCCGGGAATAGACCCTGAATTTTTAGTGTTATAGTTAGGTCTTAGAAAGGTTTACTGTGAACAGCACTGTGTGGTCACTGCATAATTAATATGATGTTAACAGGCCTGATTCAGCATTCTTTATTTGAGATTTGTTTCTTATTGATTTAAAAGGATGCTGTGTCCTAGTAAGAACTGCAGATTGGGTACAATCTGGAAAATGAAGAAACACACAGATGACTAACAGGGGAAAAACTACATCTTCATGCTATACAATATTCCTATAAAATAATACAGTAAATGCATTCTTATTATAAAATGCTCCTTTTCTATCTGAATTATCACAGACTGTCTAAAGTCAATGAACACTTGCCAAAACACAATGATAAAGAATTGCCATCATCCATTTGTAAGAGCTCAAAAAAGCATAACTTTTCATAAAAGCCTATTGTTTAACTATGTCTCTCTATTTTAACCATTGCACAAAACTCCACTAATGTGGGGTTGAAGCATTTTTAATAGAATAAAAAAGGCAACTATTCAAAGTATTGCCATTTCAGTACTTCCATGGATGCTATTCAATGGGTATTTCAAGTAGACTTGAAACCATTCTTTCTTTGGGCACTGAGCTAAAAGAGATGCAATAGATAACTATTTAATTGTTTTGTAAAAGAAAATGACATACCTGAGGGTGTATTTTCTCCAAATACCATTCTGATCAGTTTGAGGTCATTTCTCCTAATGAGTAACAGCAAACAAAACACAATTTCAAAAGCTCATTTTTATGACACGTATGCAACCACCCTGCATCACCTCTGTGCTATATAGTATGATTTTCTTTCATGCCAATGTGAGCTAAGTACCTGCCTTCATCTATTTTTGATGCATTTTATCAGACTTGATATTTATTTCACATCATTTGCAATAAAACTACCTTTGCTTCCAATTTGTGTTAATAGATATGGACACCTGGAATCACAATATACTTAAAGAAACAGGACTTTAATGCACTATAGTGGCAGGATCAGATATTCCTTAGAGGCTAATGCTATATTTTTCCTATACAACTCACCATTTTCACCATTAGAAATTAAAGGTAGGAAGATTATTTTTCCTTTATTTATGACTATTAGTGAAAAGGTGGGAATCAATAAGCCTCTTTAACCTGGTCAAACTACATGATGCAGTAAAACTAATAAGCCAGTCAATGGACTTACAATTGTCCCATCAAATGTCTATTAGATATGATAAAGATGGAATATCTTGTTTCAGAGACTACATTCATTATTGATATCCATATTACATTGTTGTTCACACGTAACTGAAGATAGCTTATAATGATTTGAAGTATGCATCTTTAGTTGGATTGAAGGTCAATCAAGGCTTGACAATAGTAGAACTAAGAGGACCAATGGTACACGAAGAAAAAAGAAAACCATGTTGGGAAAAGAAGATGGGTAAATTGTATTGTTTTGGGAGTAGAGCCATAGAAGATAAGAAAGGGTAGACATTCTCTGTTTACCACTGCTCACATCCTCTTTTCTTCTTCAACACAAATTTTTGGAATTTTTCTTATTTTAACATAACCAACAATTGGTAATAAGTGGTTGCTACATAGCAATATACTCATTATTCATTTATAATCCCCAATATTTGTTTAGTATCTACTATTATTGGGCTTGCCATTGTGCTAGATACTGAGATCATGCCTTTGACCACAACAGATATCACTTTTGCCACCAGAGTTCATGGCCAATGGTTGAATAAAGATCAGAATAAGTCTGTATCATTTTTATATGAACATCTATTCAACTAAATATTAACTGGATATTTTCCTAGTATCTTCACTTCTTTTTAAAAATGAATGTCATCATAATAGAAAATATATTGTTATCATAATCATCATTATCATTCCAGAGATCAGTACATAATCCATCACATGGTAAATCATCTCAAAAGTCCTCCAAAATTTTGAAACTTAAATGACAAGAAGAGTCAAAATATTTTGGTCTTAATTCTTTGAAGTGACTAACTCTATTGACTGAAGGACTGAAAAAATTCAGGACTTCTCAACAGGTAGAGAAACATTTATAGGTGAGGTCCTTGTAGTAGAATTTCCTTCTGGAAATAAACTTGTCTAATTATGCCCAGAAATCAGTGAATTCCCTCAGAAAAATGTGTCCAATTAAAATAGAAACACTTGCCACTCTAATTGCACACTCTAAGAAGAATTTAGCACCTGTCTAAGGCCATGTCCAAGTCTGAATGTATATGATGCATTATCTAGTGAGAAAGAACAGAATGAGGTCAAGTCCTATAGTGAAGTCTCTGGCATACAGAAAACCTACCTGGAGTCTTGGTCTTCGACAATGCTAATTGGCCTTGGACACAGTGAGATACTTCATTTAATAATCAAATGTTAATTGTTAAAAAGCCTGATTGAGAAAGATGAATAAACTTAAAGTGACTTCTCAATTTTAAAGGTTTCAGAGAAGTGCATGAAGATATTTGTCTAGAAACAGTTCATGTTTAGGCAGCTAAGTATTATTAATGAGAAAGGTAAAACCAGAAAATAGTGGTCTTAATGCATATATAAAACATTTTTAATTAATAATCGTGTTTAAGAAACTGGGAGGAAGATGACTAAGCCAATTTGTAATATTTAGAATGTAAAACCTGACCTTAATCTTTATTGCATTCTTCACTTTTTGAATACTCAGCTTTTTTTTGCTTATAGTCTAACATGCATATAGGTGAATCACATAACTCAGAATAATTATTCTTTCAGAATTGTAGTAAAAAAGTACCTTTTTTGGAATTTCAGAGCTTTAGGTCTCATGAATCTAATCTATAAATTGTGTAGTGATTACTTTCAAAAATCTCCCAACATTTGATTATATATCACAGATTAAGAAAAATATAATTTCAAATGACGTGTCTCCAAAAAATGCCATCACTTTAAATGGGAAAATATACTATTTATCTTTTGGAAAAGAAATTGTTTAATACAGTATATAAAGAAAAATACATATGCTTTGAATGTTAAATGGTATGGTAATTTTCTATCAGTATTTTTAATTTACAGAAAGAAAGAGAATACTCTTTGAATTAACTTTTACTTTTAGTGGTTTATCATTTCTCTTTAAAGAGTTACTATTTCTAATAAAATTAGAATTGTTAAGAAGAAAAGAAATGGTTAAAAAAGTAAATGAATAGAAGGGAAGGAGCGAAGAAATTGTTAAGCACACACTTGTAACTTCCTACCTGTAAACTCTTATGAAAATACCTCAATTACATAAAAGAAAAATGGATGAACTATAATTATTTAACAATAAATGTCACTTTTAGAGTTTGGGAAATTCAAGCAACTTTTTCAGCAAGTTTAATGCTGGTAAAATTTCAAGTGGATCTTAATAGAATTTTATTTATAGCTAGAAATGGATTATGAAAAAGAACCCTAAGAAATAAAAGTTACTAAAAGTTATACTCAAGGAACAATAAACATTTTTAAAATAAATATTAAGTGGATCACTTTTGAGTATAATCACATAGAATTTAGAAAGAACCAGATGATTGTGAAGAAAGCAATTTAGGGTCTGGATTGAGTCTGGTCTCTGGGCTTTGTGTATTGACTCCACACAACTCTCTGTGTGACCTGACCCACACACTGTATGCCTTAATTTCCTCATCTATAAGATTAGAGTAGTACTGACACCTATGAAATTGAATTCTTTTGAGATTTTTAATTCTCTTATATGCTATACCTGACACAGTAAAAGTACTTTATAACAGATCATTACTATTGTGATTCTCCATATAAATGAACTTACTGAAATTCTAAACTAAAGTTCTAGAATCCCAAGTTTATCCTTCAATATATTCACATTGCAAAATCATGTAGATCTTTTTAGATAAAAAAAAACAAGCCTTTTATTGAAAAGAAATTATTTGAAATTGTCCGAACAAGAAGAGCAATTTGTTCATTGATGCTAAAGCAGTGGGAAAAATAAAATGCATACATATCTAAATAAAATTTCAGAAATTTGTTTGGAATTCAAGAGGACAGTGAGAAAGTGATGCCTATAAAAGCATAAGGCAAGGTTCAGTGCATGTTAACAGAAGGACATATTGGCCAACATCAGAACCTTTCTTAAGATTTTTAAAATTATCTTTATTTCAATTAAAAAAAGAAAGAGTTGTTTTCAATTATTCTAAGCATTAACGTAATACTAGTCAGTTGAGACTAGAGCATAGATATAGAGACTCAGATTGTCCTTAGCAACAAGAGGGATCTATTTTCTAAAGCAACATTTTGAGGAAATGGAGGAAAAGGAAAAGAAAAAAGAACTTTCAGAGTTATAGGCGGGTCACAGAGAGGTAATCAGGCTGTCAGAATTCTCATTCCAGACATGGTGCTGCTGAAATATTCAAGATTGTGAGTGGATTCTCTCATGAAAAATCCAGGATAAGTTGGGTGGTAGTAGGGCCTAATCAGTATGGCTACTCAAAGTAGAATGCCTGCAGCAGGCTTCAGGGACTGGGAATTGTCACAGAATGACTAGTCAACGGTTTGCAGTTTGCCATCAAAGGTATGTTTATGAAAAACACTATGAACTGTGATATATAGATATAAAGGCTGTTAAGGGCATTTATGAAGGACAGTCTCATGTGAAAAGACTCAAAGAACTTTGGATCTTGTAACACAGGTTGCTTGATTTGATAGAATTTAGCAATTTATCTATATTACATAAACTACAGCATGTTTCTTGGATGGCCCCATTTTCTTTATTGTTATGCTCAAATAGCTGACTGGAGAGTACTCAGTTATTATAAATTGGGGATCATGCAAAATTCAAAATTCAGCTTTTTGGCAGCAACAACATCGATAACAAATAGAAGTTAAGAGAACTCACTACCTATTATATAAATTATAAACACATAATACAATTTAGGAGATGGCTTCTGTCTAAGTCTGTTTGGGCCGCTACAACAAAATTACCATAAAATGGGTGGCCTACAAACAGCAAATATTTCTCCCAGTTTTGGAGGCAAGAAGTTCAAGATTAAGGTGTGACAGATTTGGTGTCTAATGAGGACCCCTTCTTCACAAACAGTATTTTCTAGCTGTGTATTCACTGGGTGGAAGAGTAATGAGGTTCCTTGGGCCTCATAAAGACACTAATCCCAATCATAAGAATACTGCCCTCATGATGTAATCATCCCACAAATGACCCACCTCCTAATATCATTACCTTTAGGGTTAGGATTTCAACATATAAATTTGGGGGGTACTCAAACATTCAGATTAGCCGTTTTCATGTTATTATAAACACCTCTTTGCATGCCTTATGATACGATGCCTGCTTGTTGAATGCCCAAACTCCTAAGGTCCTCAAAGTTTTCCTTGAATATTTCCTGGACTTTAATCTTCTAGTTTCCCATTACTAGTTTTTGAGAATGCTAAGTCTACTGGCAAAGTTGAGTGGCATGGGGTAGCATCCAAATCCTTATCCAGGGACTAGATTGAACCCAGTAGTTGGGTTAGACCAGGAAACATAATATAGCAAACAGGGCATATTATTCTGGAGAATCAGGGCATTTTAAGAACAAAATAAACAAACAAAAGAACAAAGAAACATTTATTGTTCACATGGTAGGACTTGACATTGATGAATTAAAATTAAAGATCGCTAAAAATATTTTTTTATTCCATCTGGGAAGATAAATTGTTTTAAATCTCCCTACAAATTTATTTACTACATCCTCAATTTGCAGTGGTGAATGTACACAGTGTAGCAGAATTACAGGTGATAATTACGGCCTAAATGTTTTAAACTAGTTTGCATAGTTTCTGCCAAAACATTTAAAGCTTGCTTCCATAATTCATAGTGTTCCTAATTTCATGTCAGGATGCACTGTCTCATCCTGCAATAGGAAAAAGGAAGGATTCTTTCACTTACACAGAGTTGAAGACAATTATAGAAGCTGTGGTCATTTTTTACATCAACTACATAAAACTAATAATAAATTCTACTTCAGTTTGAACTATGTGATGGTTGTAAAATTAATTTATAGATGGCTTTAACCATATTCTTCAGTATAAACATGTTTATTTTTTTTCCAAAAATGTTTTTCAATGGAATATATAAATATTAAAGTTCCCTTGTTATAGCAATTATACTAACATCCAAATATCTGTGTTATTACAACTTAATGATAATCAAGGTAGTTTATGTGACAATATAATAATTAATGGTATGTTAGTATATTGAGCTTTCTGCTTGGTTACCATTTATACAGGAATGGGGAGGTAAGGGGGAAGATGATATTTTCATTTATATTTTGTCTAAAAATATTTCTAATGCATACTAACCTGCATGTCTCCTTTGCTATGTTGAGTAGACTGAACATAATTTAATCTTTCTTTCATAATTCATTAATTTAATAATATAATCCTTCATTTCAACTTCACATACTATAATTGAACGTATTAGGTTAAAAGTTTTCTGATTCCAGTGTTACTGTGATTTTATTTTGAATTTGCTTTTTTCTGATCTTCTGTTCATCCCCTTAAATTGCTCAGGGCCCATGCAGCAAGTAGAGGCTGAGGTTGCTTTCCGTTTAGAGGATCACTTTCCACTCCCTGGAAGACCTAATAAGAACAAAGTTGTGGCAGAGACAAAAAAAGTGAGTGAGGCAGAGTCTATTTAAGATCTACCTTTGGGATAGGCTGATCTTCTGATTTCATTCATCACTTTGTGTGTGTGCAGGTATGTGTGTGTGTTTGTGTTTTGTCAGAGTTGTGCAATTCCAGTGGCCAAGAATTAGTCAAAATACCAGATAGTAATAAACAGTTATTTGACTGTTTAATTGGTTTTGCTTATGTTCCTTTGGAACTAGCACACGTGGTTGTAGCTACTTCTAGAAGCCTAAGACTCTGTATTCTTAAAAAGTAACTTTGAGTCATAGATGTTAATTTTAAGACTTGGAATTTACCTCATTTTCATAAATGCTAAATAAAGAAGACAAAGCTGATTTATTGTGGAGTTTTAGTTACTGAGATTTAGGTGATAACTGTTGTTATTGTAAGAGTTACAGTAACTTCTGAACTCTGAATTCTTAGCATTTTTTTGGGGGGGAAGCTTATAGATTATTTTGTCCCTTATCCTGAAATATGCAGTGAAGAATGAAAATAATTTAACAGATTCCCATATTGGGAGTCACAGAAATAAATTACTTATACCTTACTTAATTTCCTTAGATAGTTAGAATCATGAATGTATAAGTGTAGAGAGGGACAGCATGTTTAACCAACTAGAAGAAATGCACATGTATCTACTTCTTACAAGGCTATGCATATTATGCTCATTATTATAGGTATAATCTATAAATATGCTTCACCTTTAATAAATAATTTTATATGCTCACACTTTTATGTGTAGCACGCTTTTCATAGTTATGTAATTTGAATGTAAAAACCACTATCATTTACTTTCAAAAAATTTGAAATGGGACACGATCACTTTTACAATTTATTACATTTAGAGTTAACGGAAGAGCTTTATTCATATTACTTTTTAAATTCATGTACTGTGGAAGTGTTATTCACATTCACATTGGGGTGAATAACCAGAAGGATAGGCTCAAGGGAGACTTTCTGTTCTCTATTCTGCTAGAGTCTATTACTTAAGTTTCACCAAATACAGAGATAAATGGATTGGGATGAGAATGGTTTAAACTTACATTTAATAGACACAATAAAGTATTCTTAATTGATTAAAATATAGCTCTTGGTCCCAGTCATCCTTTATTAGTTAACATATGCAATCAAACTGTCTTAATAAGAATTCTCTCAATTTCAATTGACCAAGGAACTCCAAGGACTTTTTGGTGTGTTTTTTCTCCTCTGTAACATTAGTCTTCTGATAGGAAAAATAGAGAGACTTGACCTTAAGATAATCAACTTCACCCGAAAATGATCAAATTGCCTAAGATATTCAATTCTGATTATTGTTCAGTGCCTCCTTAAAGAGCAGGCTGAGCACATAGAAAATTAAACTAAAATAGTAAGAAGACCTTTGGTGCTCTCACAAAAGTGTTGCAAAGACCCAAAGCTGTCCTATGAAATCAGCCTGTTCCTTAACGGTCTCTCACAACCCTGCCTCCTAACTCACCGCCACCACATCAAATAAACAGCACAATCTGTTCCATCCTTTCTCCTTCATACAACTTGACATCCTTTATAGGAATTTTCTTGTCATTTACCACTTATCTAAAGATATACTAAGGACAAGTGAAGAAGTAGGGTTTAAAAAAGAAAAAGAGCACATAATGAGGTTTGTCCTGGGCTTTCCTTCCATGGAAAAGGCATTGGCATGATTCACATTTGACCTAAACTATTTCTAATTGAAATAGGTTCACAAAAATTTACCCTTTTATAGTTCACAAAACCCCTGTGTAAATGTTCCCAAAGTGCCCATTTCTAAATAAAATGGGATTTCATACAATTAAATTCAAATTTCAAAACTGAATCAAATCTCCCTGCCTTCTTTGGCAGAAATAAGTAATGCAGTTGTAGTCCCCTACTGCTCTGGTGAGGACCTTTTATAATAAACACAGTGTTTCATTAGATGACAGGACTATTCTTCTTTATGGAGTCAAGCAGTGTGGCCTGCACCACACTGGTTTGGGATTGTCTACTTGAAACAATCTCGATCATTCTTTTCTCAAATTTTAATTTCTCAACTGAATCCTTGTCCTTTCGGCATTCCATTTTAAGACAACTCAAAACTTCACAAAATTGTTTTATAATAATAAACAAGTTAATTATCTACTCCAGGTTACTCTAGAAAGAATTATGTAGAAGAAAATTAAGTAAGTTTTCCTTCTTATTTGACTTCAAAGTCTACATAGTGTATGGTGCTTATTTTCAGGAGGGAGTGAGAGAGAAAGAGAAAGGACACAAAGACATGGATATTTTAGTCTCTCTAAGCAAGGTAAAGAGGGAATTTACCCAGATTATTACAGCCATCAAATATTGTTGCTTACCTATCTCTGTTTAAGTCTATCATCTGAGTAGTGCCTTTGGCCTTCCTGCATTGTACAGGAATTGCTTATAGAAGGAAGAAATGTAAAGAAGATGACAATATTACATTTCTCATTTTAGAATAAACAACTATAATAAAGAAACGAAATCCAAAACAAGCAAACAAAATATCACCAGAACATGAAACAGTTTGGAAAACTCTAAGCCTTGAAACATTTATTCCCGAATTCAGACCATTAGCTCATATTCCACTGTGTCTGAAACATTAAGTACATTAAACCAATGGACTAGAACTAGATGAAGCAAAAAGCACTGTACAACTTGGTTACTTCAGATTCCCAAGAATGACAATATCAATTTTATACATAATCAGAAGTATATCAAATCAAAATAGTATATCGACTTCTGTACTATTTTCTTTTCTCACATAGTTCTGTGAATACACAAAGTGATCAGTTAGTTTCAATGTAACATTTATTAAAACATTCAAGGAATGGTTTCAAAAACATTAATATTTAAATTAACCCTTAGATTATAGTCTCGACTAGCATATATTATTTAAAAAATCCTTAGAGAAGGAATCAAAGGAGGAAGATATGAGAAATGAAAACTAAAAAGTTTTCCAGAACAAGTAATTTATGGTTCATAGCCCCATAGCAGGTGGAGTGTGAGATTAAGAACAAAGTGAAAGGTTGTTTTTAGGGAAAAGAAAAGAATGACTTCTTCCTTTCCTCTAACAGGGACGATTGGTAGAGAATACGGTATTTTGAAACACCCAGGAAGAAAAAAATGTCTGACGCATCCAAAATGCATCAGCGAGACACTGTCTAGTCAAATTCTCTTCCTCTATGTGACCAAACAATCCAAACCATAACTACCTTACACAACAGGAAATAAATATGTATAAGCTATATTATTTATATTCAAAATTAAGATTAATTAATGTCACAAAATAATTTTATAATTTAGATAACAAGCTATATTGAATCGAAGAATGTCACTTTAAAAACTGGCACTTCTTTTTAACCACTAAATGTTAATATCTGGACACCTGAAGACCTGACAACATGGAGGCTGCTTCCTAATTTCCCAAAAAGTACATTTTGCATAGCATTGCTGAGTCCATGACATACATTTAAATAACTCTCATTTCATTCTTAAAATATTATTTCAATTTTTATTGAACTGTTTGGGGTAAAGAAAATCAGATGAAATGAGTGATATAAGGATCTTGGGCAAAGCTATATTCATTCCTCTATTCATTTCATTCTATGAATATTTACTGACTTTTTCCTATAGGCTAGGCATTGCTCTAGGTGTTGGGTATAGAGCAATGGACAAGACTGATAAGGTGACTAGGGCTTAGGTCATAATGGGGTGGGATGAAATAGTATGCAGTAATAAGTGAGTTTTTAAAAATAAAGTTATGTGATTGAGAGCCTGTCGGGCTACCATAGATTAAATAATTAATACAGACTTGCAGAAGTGATTTTCAGGCTGAAACTCAAAGAACAAGAAGGAATCAACCATGTGAAAATCTGAAGGGAAGATGGCTTTGTTTGGTTTTTTTGTTTGTTTGTTTCTTTGCAAAGGGAATAGTTTCTGCAAGTCTCCAAAGTGTGCATGAGAATGACTTTAGTATAATTGTACTCTAATATAGCTCAATTTGGATAGAGGCCAAGGATCAAGTGGGAATGTAGGAGATGTTGCGTCTTGAAGGGAAATAGGAGTCAAATAGGATGCCAGAATTAGAAGGAAAGAAATCAATTAGAAAACTACTATACAGGCAAGGGAGAGATAATGATATCTTGGACTGCTATAAGTCTAATGAAAGTAGAGAGAAATGGATGTTTTGGGTCAAATTTTGAAGCTATAGTCAATAGGATATGCTAATGTATTAGACATTAATAGAAACAGAAATCAAGTATGACTGCTATTTCTTTGTATTTATGTATTGATTTTTTTTTTAAGTAACTGTATGTGTAGTGGTAACACTTACTGAAATGAGGAAAACTGGGACAGAAGAAAATCTGAAGTGAAAATCATACTCTTTTGGCAATTAAAATTTGTGACACCTGTGAGAAATTCAAATTTTGACATAGGGTATGTAGACACCTATAGGGTCTGGAGTTTAAGATAGAGATCAGGGATGGAAATACATTATTAAATACATAAAATTGTATGAGAAGAATGTGAAGATTGAGAAGCAAAAGGATGTAAGAATAGATTCTTAGAGCACTACAATATTTAGAACTTCAGCTGGGCAGGAGGAGGCAGCAACGGTGACTGAGATAGAGTGGCTAGTGGCTAGGAAGAAAACCAGATTTTTAAAATGTTATAAAATGAAGAAAATGAAAAGTTGTGGAAGTCAAGGTAGAATGAAGTAAATTTATGCCAGCATAACATTTATCAGACCATGCTTTATTAACTTTCTTCTCCCCCCTCAACCATTTTTTAACTCATGCTAATGTTTGCATGGTGTTATTAGTACTTGGTGAACAAGGAGCTGCTCCCAGCCCCAAGTGTGCATGTGGAGTGCACAGATTGTTTTATAAAGGTAGCTTCTAGGAAAGGAAACCATTAAAAAAGTGAAGAGACAACCTACAGAATGGAAGAATATATTTATAATCTATGCATACGGTAAGTGGTTAATACCCAAAATATACAAGGAACTCAACTCAATAGCAAGAATGCAAATAACCCAGTTTAAAAATGAGTAAAAGACCTGAACAGATGCTTTTCAAAAGAAGACATAGAAGTGGCCAACAGGTTCATGAAAAAATATTGAGCATCATTAATCATTAGGGAAATGCAAATGAAAATCACAATGAGATATTACCTCATACCTGTTAGAATGGCTATTATCAAATATTTGAAAGATAATAAACATTGGTGAAGATGCAGAAAAAATAGAACCCCTGTATACTGTTGGTGGGAATGTAAATTAGTACAGCCATTATGGAAAATAATATAAGGTTCCTCAAACAACTAAAAATGATGGTAAGTGAAATAAGCCAGGCATAGAAAACCAAATGCCACATGATCTCATTCACACGTGGAATCTAAAAAAAGTGATCTCATAAACATAGAGAGAAGAATGTTGGCTACCAGGGGCTAGACTGGTAGTTGGGGTGGTTGGGGAGATGTTGGTCAAAGAAAATAAAATTTGGTTAGACAGAAGAATTAAGTTCAATGGATCTATTGGCCAACATGGTGATTATGGTTAACAATATATTGTATTCTTCAAAAATGCTAAAAGAGTGAATGTAAAGCGTTCTCACCAAGAAAAATTGGTAATACTGTGAGGGAATGCATATGTTAATTAGCTACATTTAGTCATTTTATGATTTGTGTATAACTTCAAAACATGTTATACATAGTAAATACATACAATTGTGTGTCATTTTACAAAAATTAAAAAAATTAAACAGAACTGCCATATCTTCCAGCAATCCTATTTCTAGGTATATATCCCCCCAAAAAATTTAAATCAATATGTAGAAGAGATATCTGCATTTCCATGTTAATTGTAGCACTATTCATAATAATAGCAAAGATATGGAAAAAACCTAAATGTATATCAATGGATGAATAGAAAAAGAAAATGTGGCATATATACACAATGGAGTACTCTTCAGCTTTAAAAAAAGAAGGAAATTCTGTCATTTATGACAATGGATGAATCTGGAAGGCATTATGCTAAGTGGAATAAGCCAGGCACAGAAAGACAAATACTGGATGATCTCATGTATATGTGAAATCTAAAAAAGGCGAACTCATAGAAGTAGAGTGATGGTCACCAGAGGCTGGGAGATGGCGAGGGAATGGGAAGTGGTTGGTCAAAGGGTACAAAGTTTCCATTAGATAGGAATAAGTTTTGAGACTTACTGTATAGGAGTAAGACAATAGTCAGTAGTAATGTACACTTCAAAATAACTGAGAGAGCAAATTTCAAATGTCTCACCACAAAAAAAGATAGGCAAATGAGGTGATGGATATATTAACGAGCTTGATTTAATCATTTCACTTTGTATACATACATCAAAACATCATATTTTATTCCATAAATGTATACAATTATGATTTTTGATTAAAACATTTTAATAAAAAAGAATAAAGAAGCTTCTTTGTTCATTACTGACACACCATTAACCATCAGCATGAATTAAAAAATAGTGAGGGGCAAGGGGTTTTTAGTGGGCAAGATTTCCCACTAAACGCCCAGCAGACACATACATCCCTTCACACTAGATCTACTGCTGACTACAGAGGAAAATGATCCATTGGTTAGAGGAGCTGGCATTCAGGTTGCAGAGCAAGAAGCATCATGAAATCCCACCCATCTCAGCAGAGCACATGTTTGCTTTTCTAGGTAGCACGGGAGTGATTTTGGAGAAGTGGGTTTCAAGTTGGAGTCTTAGATAGCTTCTGTTATTCTCCTTAATGGTTTTATTGCAAAGATAATTGTGGATTGCTATGGGCTGAATTCTACCCCCTCAAAATTTACTTGTTGAAGTCCTCACCCTCAGTGCCCAAGAATGTGACTGTATTTGGAGTGAGGACTGTTAAAGAGATAATTCACTTCAAATGAGTTAGGGTAAGCCCTAATCCTGTATGACTGATGTCTTAAAAGAGGAGGAAATTTGGACACAGATCCAAAGGGAAGGCCATGTGAAGACTAAGGGGAAAGACAGCCATCTACAAGCCAAGGAGAGAGACCTCAGAAGAAACTAACTCTGGCAACATGCTGATCTTGGTCCTCTAGCCTTTAGGACTATGAAAAAAACAAGTTTCTGTCCTTTAAACCACCCTTTCTGTGGTACTTTGTTATGACATCCCTAGCAAATGGATACAGGGAAATATAGTTTTCTACCTGGATGTAGTTAAGATAAAGAATGACACAAGTTCAATCCTGACTCCTACACACAGTTTCTTTGAATTCTCTTTATCATCTTTTGTGTTTCTCTTGATGTATAAGAATGAGAATCGAATGCAACAAGAGCTAGGCTATGTCACTTATTTGAGTAGTCAAGCACAGCATCCATGGTCAGGAGTGCTATTGCCTTTCATGCAAGAGGTCATATTTGGTTAAGTGTTCAATGAAGCTGCCCTTTATTATAGATTGCACCAGATTGCTAGTATAGACATATGGAAATGAGGTTAACTCATGTGCAGTCTCTATAGTCTATTCTAGAACCCTAGTTATAAAAAAAATTTTTTCTTTATTGCATGGTAGTTGTCTGTAAAGACAGACAGATTAATATCAAGTATCTTCCTTCAGAAAGTTTAACCATTCTCAAAAATTCAGCAATCAGCTATTTCCTTTTTAAACTTTATTAGCTCTGGTTTCCAGACTACATGTATGTGATAAAAAAATCATCAAGCCATAAAACTATATTTCTTTTCACTTTTTAAATATATATTATATGCTTTAGTAAAAAGGTTACAAATAAGGATGACCCTATCTCTAGGAAGAATTTTGGAAAATTGAAGTGATCTTTATTGGTCATAATATTGTAAAGTGTTTCTGCACCTACTGAGAGAGGAATTCTAGGTACTGTGTATTGTGCATTGCACAGGGGATCACTGGTTTCATGACCTTGATTCTACAACCCAGTATATTAGTTTTACAATAAACTAAAAGTATTTTCTGCACAGTTTTAAAGTGTACTAAATTTTCTAGAAATGCAACAATGGTGTCAATTAAGAAAAATACTTATTTTTTTTCTCACAGAACTTTACTTAACATTATCTACCATTTCAGAAAATCATGTCACTGATGGTAACATCAGTTGTGGGATTAAAAGAATATCCTAGTAGTATTCCTAACTCAGCTGCCTGTGCAGTTCACGTCATCATGGTGACTCTGAATAGCTCTGAGGCTCTGCAGACTTAGTAAGCTTTCTAATCTCATTGTGCCTGTGTACTAACATGGAGAAATGCATAGTATTTTATTGAAAACTATTTCTTATATATTTTATTTATATTAAAGTTAAGACATTATATTGATTTTTTTTAAAGTGTGTGTTTTAGTGGGTTATATTATCTACGACCTTTGTTTCAGAAAGTGTGATAAAACATTTGTTTAAAGTGGTATTGCACCTCTGGGGTTGGCTGTTGGCTGCTTTGTCATCATCATGATTACTTTATTCCTATCACCCTAAAGAGGAAACTGAGGAACTGACAGGGTAACCTGCTGAAAGTCAGTGATATGGGGTAAACTGCAGAGCCTCGATGCAAATCTGGCAGTTTGGTTCTAGAGGCCATGGCGTGGCTGTTATGCCACATTGCTTTCAAAAGTTGCAATATAGCAAATTAGAAAGAATGTTGCATTAAAAAGCCTAATAAGAAAATATAATTAGGCTATATTGCTTTTTTCATAAAAGACCCTTAAGTTTCCACTTATGTTAAATTGATTATCCTATATTAGATATGAATAACCAATTGAAGTTCATATTCCAAAAGGATTAATTTAATTATTTACAGTAAACAGTCATATAAAAATTTCAATTGCAATCTCCTTTTAAATGAAAATAAGGAAATAAAGGACACAATAACTATTATTAGACATATTATAACAATTTTGGAAAGAGACGGAAGAAGGGACAGGAGGAAGGGGAGAAAGAGGGAGAGAGAGTGAGAGAGAATTTAAGGTAAAAAGGTACAAGAAAGCAGAGGAAAAATGTGAAAGAAGAGAGCAATGATTAATAATTTATGATAGGAAAATCTGACCATTTCTTGCCCACCAGGTATGGGCAAATTTCCAAAGTTTGACATTATTTTCTTTTCTCATTCAAAAATTTATTAAAAATGGCAGTCTGTTTTGGACCAGCTCATTTATAAACCTTTCCTATTTCCAGGAGTCTGTGTCCTGGAAAACTGAAACAATCATGATATTCTTCCTTTCCAGACAGAAGCACTTTCTTTTTTTAATATGTGATTATATATTTTCTATCTATGGCATCCTCTATTTGATGACATAATACAATATGAGCTTTATCACAACTTCTGTTTTAGTAGTGTACACAAAATATTTTAATCTGTGGAAGTGATTAGAACATTACATGAACATTTAATAGAATGATCCAGTATCTGTGTATCAGGCTATTTATGGAAATTTTTGATGGGGCATTGCTACTTGTGGATATCAATTAATTAAATTAACTGATCAATCAAGTAATTAAATTAATTGATTCAATTCTTATAAGCAGATTCCGGTGAAGCAGCAATAATAAAAGGCAAAGAATAAAAAATTAAAGTTTCTGTTCAATGGAAATATTTATTAATATTGTTATTAATTTTTTCCTTTTAAATGTCCTCCTTTTGTTATTATTTTTAAAAATTTGCTAACTTCTTAGTGTTCACTTAATACCATGCCCGCCTATTTTTTTCTATATATTTTTAGTTGTCCAGCTAATTTCTTTCTATTTTTTTTAGTAGAGACAGGGTCTCACTCTTGCTCAGGCTGGTCTCAAACTCCTGAGCTCAAAAGATCCACCTGCCTCTGCCTCCCAGAGTGCTAGGATTACAGGTGTGAGCCACCACACCTGGCCTCTAATGTTTTTATAATAATGATATTATTTGGTGATTATTTTCTTTTCAACAATACTCCCTTTTTAAACTAAACAAGGTTAACATTAATCCTAGACTGAAATAGTTATATGTCCCACCAAACAAGTGATGAAGAAATAATATATTGTCTATTTTCTTAAACATGTCAAACCAATGTTTCTCATATTTCTGATGGTGAAATTCAGATAAAAGTTTACACTAAAGAAACTGATCACTGGAGAATAATATCTGTCTATATGTGGTCTCTGAGATCTGAGATTTGCATAATGAAATGCTCTTTATGCATATATGATGACTTATTTCCTTGTAGAGAATATAATTTTTTCAGTACTTAATCACTGAGTATCCTTCTACTATGGTCATACTTTTCAGCTGAAAATAGCTGCAATGAGTTTTCAATTAAAATTCATACAAATAGAGAGGAAAGATACGGCATATAAAATCAGAAGCTATAGGTTCAAATGTAATAGAGTAATGAGTTATCATAAATCTAGATCGCATGATGTCCACTTGTGTTAATGAATCTTATTTGACAATAGTCAATAAAATATTTTTTTTCTGGCTAAAAGCTACATTGCAACTGGGATTATTGGTTAAATATTCTCCTACCAATTGATCTTGGCCTAGAGGAAATCCATACTCTGTTTACACTAGCAGGCTTTAAATTTGTTCTTATATGGAAAAATGTATTCAGTGTTCATGAAATCATAATTTCAGATTCATTTCAATACAGACACCCTACTTCCACTCTGCCTCATAATTATAATTGAATTAGGAATGGAACAAATAATACTTAAAATTCTTTAGGTAAGAATGCCACTCTCTTAGTTCATTCTACTTTCAATCTAACCTAAACTTTTAATTTTGTATATTTTAATCAATTTGCTTTCTATGTAACCATTAACATAATATGTAGTTATACATCAGTATCCACACATACATGCACACACATGTTTATAGTCTTCTCATTTTAACTTAATATAGCATGAACATGTGCAGTTTGATAAATATTCCATTAGACCATGCTATTTTAATTATTTCAAGATTTTCAACTGAAAATGTATGGGTCACTTATAAATTTTAGTTCTCCAATATCTTATTCCTGATTAAATATATTATTCCCACTATCTTACTTTTCATAAATAATATTGCAATTAGTATTTTGGGCATACATTTTTGAACTACGCTCAGCTTACTTTAGGAATGGTTTGATGAGTATGCTGGCTATTGTCTGTGTTCTGTGTCTTCTAAGATCCATTTGCTGTTATGCCTGGTGCCCAGAGAGGGTCACTCTCATGAGCTTCATCACTTGGGACTCTTGCCTTTCCACTTTTATTCCCAATGAGAGGCACCGGCACCAGCAAGGTAGCTGGTGGGAGAAGAGAGAACTTGAGAACTTACTCTATTCTTCTCCCACCTCTTAGTGACTGCCTCAGGGTAGATGGTGGCTGAGTTCTGAGGCATAATTTACCCTCGTCTTCCTTTACACTTGGGTTTCACTAGTCCCTTGACTTAGCTCTTTTGTCTTAGAGGTATGAATGGCTCCCCATGTTGTTAGTTTCTAAAGGCTTCACCATGCTTTGGTACTCTTACCCCTGGCCACACCTCTGTACAACAGCACCTTAATTAATCTTTTCCACATTTACATCCTTTGAGTGAGTCACCTATTTTCTGCCTGAACCTGATAAAGGGATTATGTAATTTATTAGGCATTTGGAATATGTCATCGCATTTTTTTTCACAATTTAAAAGCACCATTAGCTAGGTATAAGAATTCTAGTATACCTATAACTTTCTTTTTTTAATGGATATATTTTAAATTTTTATTTATTTATTTATTTATTTTTGAGGCAGAGTTTCACTCCATTGTTCTGAGTAGAGTGCTGTGGCATCAGCCTAGCTCACAGCAATCTCAAACTCCTAGGCTCAAGTGATCCTCCTGCCTCTGCCTCCTGAGTACCTGGGACTTCAGGCACACACCACCATGCCCAGCTAAATTTTTCTACTTTTAGTAGAGATAGGGTCTTTCTCTTGCCAGGCTGGTCTCAAATTCCTAAGCAAAAGCCATCCTCCTGCCTCGGCCTCCCAGAGTGCTAGGATTACAGGTGTGAGCCACTGCACCTGGCCAACCTATAACTTTCTAAGACTAGATTTGTTGTTCTTAATTATTGTCAAGATGATAGGAAAAATAGAATGTAATACAATATTTCTTGATTGCTACTGAGGATAAATATTAAGAGAGCGTGTGTGCATGTGTGTGCAGATCAAATAACTATATAGCAAATTGTCTTAAAAGCACTAGTTATGAATTAGTGTTCATATTTTAGCTCAAGCACAGACTAGCTATGCGAATTGATGCAAGACCCCCTCTTTAAAAAAAAAAATCTTTAAGCCTTACTGTTTTTTTATCATCTGTGAGCTGGAGATAATAATAATGTTCGAATAAAGTGATAGGATTAGATCTCTATGGTCCCTTCAACTTTAAGCCTGTGATCTTACATCTCCAGCAGTAACAACAGGAGAGAAAGAAACCCTGCACGGTCTGATAACACATGGCGAATAAAGCAAAATCCACTTCACATGGTGAGTTACTGAGTCGTTTGTATGGCAACATTTTTTTCCTTTTTATTTTCCTCCAAAGACTGCTAAATGTTATGATGTATATTATTTCTCTTATTATTCATCAGAGAATTATTTTTACAATGCCAAATGAACTAGACTTAACCTTTGGCTGTGCTAAGAGTCAAATTCTGTTAACTAAAACCAGCCGTGCTAATAAGAGAAATGGAATTCCATACCTTTCATCAATTCACATTTATTTATTGCTTTTCTGAACTCCTTTGTTAGCAAATCTCCTTTTGATATCCTTAAGTTATCAAGAAAGGGCTGGAAATACTATCTGAAATGAAATACTTCACTTCATCTAATACTATAGATCACATTATTTTTCTTAGCAGAGGGAGCTTTATAAGGGTGTTAAAAGGCTGGGGTCTTGTGGCATATAGAGGAAATGGAATATTTCTGGGAAGATGAGGAGCACGAACCTCAGAAGTAGCTCATTTGTACTGGAGGTAATGGTGTGAGAGAGAGGTAATGCCAGGGCCTTTGAGGGGCTCAATGAAGTGTAAAAGGTAGATAGAGAGCTTACATATTTTCTGCAAATGTGTAAAATTTGCAATATGAGGACTAAACCTGGGAAGAGCATATAGTATATAATGTGCTTGCTTTGCATATGGGCACGGTGTTGTTGATTCACCTTCAAAAGGTCTTGTGCTTTGCATTGTTGGGGTGATGGATTTACCCTGCTCAGTGTGCCAGTCCTCCATGAGCAGGAACATGGGTTTGTAAGACATCTGTGTAGGGTTAGGAGGGCAGCTGAAAGCTGTTGAACAGAAGGGAAGTAACAGGCTTGTGCACAAATTAGCCTTGTAAGTGTAGTGCCATCAGTGCTCTGTGGAAATGCTGAGCCACTGGAGCTGAAGAAGAAAGAGAAAAGTCTTTGGGGAGGTAGGTGATTTGAGAGATTAATGAATACATGAGAGAATGGGAGATTCACTGACAACATTTCTATGCATTATCTGCAAGGAAAATAATCTATAGAAATCTCATAACATATTCCTAAAGGACATGTATATGTAGATGTTTAAATGTGTATCTACGTGTCTATATTTAGTAAACTGGATTTTAAAATGTTTTTCTAACACTTAACAGAGAATCTGTCATTGAAGCAAACTATCATTGAAACAACAACAAAAAGCCAAAAAAAAAAAAAAAAAAAAAAAAAAAGAAAAAGTGCAAGGGCCCTCCCAACAAAGCCCCAGGTGAGCAGGAGAGAGGGCAGACGGTGGGCCCTGTGGTCTGTGGCAGCCGGCCAGCGTGGCCAGAAGTGGCCGGAGATCCATGACCCCTTGGCTCTCTCGGGAGAGTGTAAAGTTCTGTCGGCTCATCCATTCGAGTAATTAGCAAAAGATATTATTTCCCTGCTCCATCTGCTTGCATTTTTCCTAATAATTGGAACACTGGATAATGTTCCTGAGTCCTTCAGCTCTCTGTCACCACCACTGAGCACATCTCTGGGAAAAGGCCAAGGACTGAGAATGCTCAAGAACCTTCGTGTTCCTGTGCGAGGGGCATCCATGAAAATATGAGACCGCTGTCACAATGCAGGGGCACATCAGGGCTCAGAAGTCATGAAGTTGTTGAGTCCAAGGTGGCAGAGACCATTTTACTTGGAAATCCACAACCCACAGCTTTCAGCACAGACAGCTGCCTTGCAAATGCAGGACTTAGTCACCATGTAGCTTACAAAAAGGGAACATGTAAAACCATGCACTCAAACAGAAATTAGCTTTAAGAAATTGCCTTATAATGGCAGGCTGGGAGTGTAATGTATTTTTAAAAATCCTATAGCAGCACTCTTATGGATATTAGATTACAGATCTCTTCAGACGGGGACCATGCCTTCCTGCCTTCCTCTGCATGGCTCTAGTGCAGTACGACGCACAATGGTGTACTCAGCTCAGTCCGGTTGACTGGCCGACTGAAAGTGCTTCAAACCAGCAATGAACAACAGAATAAATCGAAATAGAGAGAATGTACGTTTCCATTTTTTAAATGAATGCTGTTAAATTACCTTTTCATCTGCAAGGTCCTTCTCACTTTTTTTTTTTTTACTTGCGCTGTAAGCTAAATCTCAATAGAAGTGTTTAAAATCCACCTTAACATCCATTCATTCAGTGTATTTTATTATCTACCATGTGCCAGTATAGGAGGTACCTGATTGACTTCATTTCTGCTAGTCAAACACTGTATTTTTGAGGGGTCAAGTTGCTATATTTTCAATATTGATACATTCAAAAGTAGTTACTATATGCTACTACTTTCTATGACATTTTATTATTAATAAATTATAAGAGGAAGTGGCTATTAAAAAACTCAATTCACTTTCCTAAAGGTACCTTTTTACTAAAAATTCATTCTACTCAGATACTTTTTTTTTTCTTCAAAGGCCTAATAAGTGATAAAACTGAGACTAGAACTTAGGTTTTCACATATGTTGTCAAATGTTTTTTCTACTATTCTTTCTACTCCCTGCCACATAAGAACGAAGGTACGATTTATTTTTAAAAAAGAACAATTTCACTTTATAGCAAAGATTCTACTTAATATTGCTTTCATACTGCAATTAAGATGTGAAAGGATTTAAAATAGAAACATCTCTGTGTTGTGAAGCAAAGTTTCACTGTCTATATAGCAGAAAGAAATAAAATCAAACATGATAAACACATTTCAATGCTCAATTTAAATACTACATTTAATGCTTAAATAAATTTAACCTCATAATAGAAAAAATATCATTTGCAGATTTGTATTTTATTTCAGTTTCAGCTCCTTTAAAAAGTAAAATGACAAAGAATGCCAATTTCAATATAGACTAAAAGTAACAGAGTGGACAAAGTTAAATTTTTATATATTTTATAAAATATAATCTGTCTGCTCATTAAGTTATCTAGATTTTTTGCCTGAATATTTCTTTTGTATAAAACTCTTGACAGTAAAGTTGACACATTATTGAGATATACTGTATGTCATTTTAAAATAAATTGTCTTTCTGTAGATTTGATGTCACTGCTTTATGCTGCCTTTAGGCAACAAAGCTGAATTATTCTTTAAATTTCAATATTTTTACAAAAATCAATGTTTCCAACGCTTTACTTTGAAGATGTGTATAGTTAGGTTTTAAAAGTTTAAGAAACTGGCCAATTTCATGGAGCTAGGTCTGGAACCTGGGTCTTGTGGATCCACGTTATGGACATCCACTGCTATGCTGGTAGATGTTGGACAGCTGAAATAAAAGCCTTGAAGTGTAGCACATGCTGAGTTCCACAGTGTAAATACTCCCCCCCAAGGCTGATTTCAAGGAACTATCATGGCATCAATAATTGAGGAGTTGCAAAGGAACATGCAGTAGCTCCCATCTTATATTATTTCCACCATACCAATAAAATAGACATAAATGATCTCAAGAGCATAGATAATAGTAAAACATATTAAAAATTAAGAATTGGATTTTGAGTGTTATTTTTGTTTTTTATGCAATGTATTTAATTATACTTGTAAATTCATATAATTGGATATTAATAATGACTATGTTTAACAACAGGCTTACTGATTCCTGAATATTTAACCCTTGCGTCATTTGGCTCTTGCAAGCTGGTACAAGCTGATTCCTGCACACCACTGGATCACCAAAAATAGGGTGCATCATTTTGGTTGGTTGACAATGTTTCCAACATGACTTTTCTCAGTTGTGTTTTTATGTAGAGAGAGAGAGAGTGGCCATAAAATAGTTTAACATCTCTATCAAATCTGGTATAATATCATGAACTACAAGACTAAAATACTTAAATTTTATGTCACTGCATAAAGTTTCTGAGCAATACTCAATTTTTTAATATTTTTAACCTATGCAATTAAATATAGATAGAAAGATACGTTCATTTCACGCTCCTTGGTTTTGGGTCTGGAGATTCCTAACCTGGTTTAGTCTATATAAACATTTGCTAAGATTCAATCCCAGATTTTTCAAGTGAAATTTTTCTGCCAATTAAGTATAACATTTATACTACCAGAATCATTGCCATACTGCAATGTACAAGAGAACCTGATTATGATTTACTAATCTGTAACCATATTGTCGTTAATGTCATTAACTATGTACTAATGTCATTTCATTTTATGAACTACATTATTTTTCTATATTCTATTTTTTTTTGATTGTTTTGTGCTGAGTGAAAACATCCATTATATTAGCTGGTGTTTGATTTATGTGGGTAAAAGTTTATACTAGGAGAACTGAGAATGGTGCAGGGGATTGCCCACAAGTAGCTGGCACCAATGTAGAAAAGAAATTTGGAGTGATGGCAGAGGCCTTTAGAAGAATGGATTCTGGCGACAGCAGAAGCCATCGATGACTTTCAAGCCCCAAATTCAGGTACAGAGAAAGAAATTTTATTCAGGGGTGGAGAGGTCGTCTTAACATATAGGCTGATACTCTTGGTAACCCACTGTCTGCATAGGATGGAAGAGTTGAGGGCCACTGAAGAAATCTGCTGTGTGAGCGGATAGTGTGGCCACAGGGGTTGTGGTTATAAGGCAAAGTATAGAGGGCTTCATCAGGTACGGGTTTATGGAGTGCACAAAAACCAAGCAGTGTTAAAAACTCCAGTAGCACATATAATAACCCTTTAAAATCCTTTACAGTCCTCCAACTCTAATTTCACTATATTGATCCGGGGTGATGATTATTATCTGGGGAGGGGCTCTTGATGTGCCAGATGGTAAAATGAAACTCCAAAGCCATGACTAGCATTACAAAATAGGCAGCTCTCCTGGGATCTGACAGGTGCTGGGAAGGCCTGAAAACCCTGAAACAGCTGAGCTTTGGTCTGTCCTCAAGCTTAAATTTCCAGCATTAGAGATTTACTTCTTTGGGCCTTGAAAGGCTACCATGATACAGAGGCGATACAGTGGCACGAAAGACAGGAAAAGGAATGAGAAAACTGCATTAGTTATTCTCAACTCACTGCAGAATTGAACTTTCTCTTCAAAATAGTTAGATGAGAGAGAGTGTATCCCCCACCCCACCTCATATGCAGTACTGGATAGAAACCAGATAAATGGTCCAGTAGGGACAATACATTTAAGGGGCCCCCAGAATTAGGTAACGCTCATAAGTAAAAGGAAGGACCATCAGGACAAACTTTAACAAGGGCTGATCCTCTTTACAGGGCAAGCTTTGATTAATTTGATCTCGCCAAAGAAATTTTATATTCATCTGTTTAAGGGATTTTTATTTTCACGTTTCCAAAATCATTCATATTTTAATATTATGTTAGAAACACCTTGACCACAGTATCAAGTAACATACACACAGGCACACACACTTTCATTTTATAATATTATATAGTAAATGGTTTACATGTACTCTAGATCAGATTAATACAAAACACACAAAAATGACAGTGAATGTCCACTAGGTGGCGAGTGTGCTATGTAGTGTCCCGCTTACCTAGTTCAGGTGGAGCTGTTTCATCTTGTTCATCAAGATCCTATCAGATTGCTTCGTGGCCAAACAGATGTCTGAAGTAGATTTTAGAAGCCAGATAAGAGTTTCCAATTATTAGCGAGCAACTCACCTTGTGAATTAGATGCTTTCTCCGTCCACTAAGCAGCTTGAAGGGCTGCTTATTGGATCATTATGTGTTTTAATACCACTGGTCACTGCTACCTGGCTTTTCATCAGAATTCTGTTCTAGTGACTCTCCCAGTACCTTTCAACCTGAAGTTAAGAGCTTTGTCCTCGGCTGCAGTTTCTTTCCTGTAATTTTCCTCTCTACTAAGGACGATTAATCAACCGAATAAACCTGAAACCCACTTCCCTTGGCACTTTACAAGCCTTTGTTCCCTCTTTATAGTTCTCTTATGTGAAGTACCACATTTTAAGCACTGCACACAGAGGACTAATAATTGCAGAGCTGGTGGATAAGATCAGCTGATATGGGTATATACATAGCCAAAGTTACTTGAGAATGAGTCTTCTGCCTCAGGAAATCTCACTTATGAACCCTTTTTGGGGGAGGAGTAATTTCCATTCATGTACCAATTAGGCAAAGTTTAATAGTGATCATTAGACTTTCTTAAGTGCATTTTCCTCCAGTTTGACTTAGTTAACAAGAATTAACATCTTTGATAAAACACAGAAAATGTTTTTATTTTTGTATAAAATTCATTAATTCTCTCAAGTTTTTAAAGAATTTGTAATTAAATTGAATGTGTTAGGAAAATAAATTTTATGTTTTTATATTAGATAATATTGTAGCAAAGGCTTTATAATTTTATAAATATGGATGTGTTAGCTGAGGGTCAAACATATACTTGAAACATTCTGGAGACAAATAAGAATTCTTACTTAGTCAATAAAGTCATCACTAAATGAATCATTTAATATAAGCACAGATAAGTGATTATAAATTATATACTGCTTTAGATTTATCCAGATTTGCTTCCTAGGACCTAGTCTACTTAATGAATGTTACTTAAATTGAAACAAAATATATTATTGTTTTATTTTTAAATAAAATTTTTGTAATAATTTTCATATTTTAATATTTCATTTTAAAAACCACAAATGACAAATTATAATGAAAACATACTTAAAAAATGTAATTCAAATATCCATTACAAATTTACTTGGCTTATTGAACTTGTTCCTGAAAAATTTATGATTCTTACAAAGAAAGGGTATCTACTGTATATATCCAGAATTGAAATTTTAAAAAGCACCGATTTTCATATCTGGTCCATTGGCTTCTATATCTACTTTATTTTCTAGCATCTGTCTAAACATTTGCTTATCTCTCTGTTTCTCACTAGTGATATGAATATCATATGTCCTGTGATCTCCATGATAAATTATATGCAACACTGTAATCTAGATGTATATCCATCTGACCATAGCAAGAGATAAGCCAAATGTCATCCTGATATACATGATAAAAACTTTACATTTATAGAAATGCTCCCAAAGACACATGGATCAGTACAATGTGAATTTCCACAGAATGAGTCTTAGACAGTGGTGTTGGGCACATAAGCAGAAAAAAGGAAGAAAAGCTGGTGTGTTAAGAGGAGATTTCAGGAGAGACAGTGGGCCAAGAAAGAAAAGCTTCCATTCCTGATAGCTTTCAAGGTCTTATTTCCAGCCTTTCTGAAGCTGGCTAAAATGCCCTTTCCCTTAGGTCCATGAACCCTCAATATATCCCAATAGTATTTTACCCTGTTTTTGCCTCAGCTTAAGTGGTTTTCTGCTTCGGGCAGTGGGTTTCTTATATGTGTATGTATGTGTGTGTGTGTGTGTGTGTGTGTGTGTGTGTGTGTGTATGCATGCAATATTTCTTAGGAATATATTGTAGCATGAGAGGTACATAATATCCCTAAAAGAAACAATTTTTAAAAGCATATTTCACTAGGCTAATATGACGAACCCTTTTAAACATTATGCTATAAGATGACTCAAGTATTGAAAATGAAGTTTCCTTAGACATTAAAATTATATAGACACACAACAACCCTTTTCTCATTTAATTATTGTTATAAAAAAGTACAGTACAAGTCATTGCCCAAAGAATCATTTAATGAAAAATCAAAATTAAAAATATCAATTGTTTTGGATTTTTCTGTGGAATTACCTACATTTTTAAATAACAAACACATATTAGCTTGTGTTAAATCCATATCAGAGTAAATAACATTTATTAAGGGCTTATGTTTAACTTCTTAAATGAAAGATATTACTGATCACACTGGATATTAAGATTAATATCCAAACATATTGTTATAGATTAGAGATAAAAATAAGAATTAAGATTAATTGTTATTTACATAGTTCTTGGATGAGAGAAATAAATTTATTTTCACTTAGTAGTTGGAAACAATAGTTTTGGAATCAAAGTGAAGGAACTATTAAAAACAATAAAAGGAAAACTAAGCACCAAATAAAACTTGGATATATTGCAGGTAGGAACAATTTATAGACCATGAGGATATAAAATATGTATAAATTCAGTAATAATATAAAATATTTTTTTCTGTAGATTCTCATATTTTCCCAAACTACGTTTAGAAATTTGGAAAGTTGGCTTTATCTTTTAAGACCCTTTGGGTAAACAGTTCAGCGTTTATCTACCAAATTACAAAGACAATTTTCTTCAATGTAACTTGGGAAAAATATCCTGCTACACAGGTAAATCTAAAACAAATAAGAAATTTTTTTAATGTGAAATGATGAGAATAGTGGCTTAACTTAAATAAAACTGCATTTTTGTAGGTAAAAATTGACAAGGTCATATGGTTCAATGTGAGAAAAATATATACATATATATTCTACTATATACACAAGATCTGGAAATAAATTTGAAAAAAAATCAGTATGTTTGAGAAGTAGATGATTTAGAAAACATATATTATATACATATATATATATATATTTCAGCATATTACGAGAGTACAAATGTTTAGGTTACATAAATTGCTTTTGCTCCACCTGGGTCAGAGCTTCAAACATGTCCATCCCCCAGATGGTGCACACTGCACCCAGTAGATGTGAATATACCCATCCCCTCCTCTCCCCTCCCACCTGCCCAACCCCCCATGAATATTACTAGTATATGTGCACTTAAGTGTCGGTCAGTTAAGTCAGTTAATACCAATTTGACCAATTTGATATATTTTAACCTTATAGATAGATCATATATTTTTTAAAAGTATAATTTAGTTGATATTATTGATGACTTTGGTGTTGCTTAATTATTATCCTAATGTCTCTCCCTACTATCTGATAATCTGCTGCTGGTAAACAGACTAAAAGTCCTTCAGTCAGAATAGATAGTAAATTTGATTGTGTACTCATATAACATATGATATCACATCACCTCTTTAGAATCTAAATTGTCTTATGAAATTATAAAATTGCAGGTAGGTGATCTGCAGATAGGTTGCTCATCCACATTTATGTGAATGGGTTCCATCTTTTTTTCTTTAAGTTCTGGCACACAAAGTACTTTAGAAGCTTAAAACATTTTAGCAGTTTATTATCCCAGAGAAGTTATATCTGATATAAATGATTATTAGTGGTTGACAGAATGCATTAATTCAGTGGACCATACTTTTCAATATTAATTATCCATGGCATGGTTTTTCAGATCCAGTCTCATTAATCACAGGCCCTAGGCCAGTATGCTAATTTGAAGTCTATGTAAGAATTAGTAAATATTTGTTCCTTGGTAATACAGTGATCAAACTCTGAACTAGAGTATATCATGACTGAGGGCCATTACTATAGAAGGTCAAATACTGGCTAATACTAGCCCAGCTGGAAAAGTCTTTATTTCTTCATACAGGATATAGTTCCTAACAGTTTGGCCCAAATAAGTGAGATTATTCATGTGAGTTGCAGAGTAATCTCCTGGGTCTTTTTGCTTGTTTGCTTGTTCTGTTTCTTGCTTGCTTATCTGTTTTTAAGTCCAACAATGTTTTTCAACTAATTCCCAATGAATCAACAATTTGAAATATGAAGTATAATGAACAATGTATGAGCCAGGATCTTAGTTAAGGAAGAATCTCTCTCTTAATTACAGGGAAATGCACAGGGACCAGTTTATGCCCTGTACAGTTGACTCACATGTGTTACAAATAACTGGCACACTCCCTAGAATTAGTGCAGATTGTATCTGAGGAACTGATTCTTCAGCTTAAAGGACAATCAAGTCATCATTCTTTGTGAATACCTTTCCCATATAAATCTGAAAAACTGTCTCTCGAGGACTGTTTTTCATTTCTACCTCGTCATACACATTATCTTCCCTTTGCTCCAAAACCTTAGAGTTTGGTCTTGGTTGTGTCACAACCTACCTGTTTGACAAACTAAACCGCATGAGTGAGTAGGATTAGGCTAATATACTGTCCCTCCAAGATGATTTATTTTCAAATTAACCATGCAGTAACTCAAAGAAGTGATTCTGGCAGGGAAGAATTTAAGCTGTAACTGAGGTATCTTGAGGTGAATGAGCCTGTTCATGCCCTTCATAGCTTGCATATCACATTGATCCTGTGTTACTCTTTTTTGTTTGATTGGTTGGTTGGTTTTGGTTACAGATTTAATTTATTAACTATTGAATCTGAGTCTTTCTACTTTGTTATACACCCATACCCATCTGCTTATGATTTTCCTTCTACATCTTGGAGCCTCATGTCTCTTATTTTGTTTATATGAATGGCCATGTCCTTTTTCTTCTTTTGTTTTGATGCACACCTAGTAGTGATTGCAAGGCCCAGGGCAGTGATTTCCTGGGCTGCTTGCTAGTGCTCGGACATTAACCCCTTGAGCATTTCTCCTTGACAATTTATGTTCAGATAATGGTTTTGACATTGAGATCTTCCTCTTTGATTTCTAAACCTTAGTTATTCCAATTCATGATAATTCAAAATGACCAACGTTCTTTGTTAGGTCCCTTTGTTCACACTTAGTCACATTTGAAATTCTTTTTATTTCCTTGCTTTTTTTTTCTTTCTCTATTATGTGTCGGAATTAATTTTGGTGTTTGGAACCAAATAAACCTTCCTTACATCACGGCCCTTAATGACTTTGGAAAAGTTACTTAATCTTTATAAGCTTCAATTGCTTCATTTTTAAAATAATCTCAATTCCATAGGCTTATTGTACCAAATAAATGCATGAAGATATACAATTATTGTCACATAGTGACTCAGGAAGGTTTATCTCCTTCTCCTTCCTTCCAGAGGCTTTTGGCATTTGACAAATACACCCATTGGAAGACAGACTAGTAGCTGTTGTTCATGCGGTTCCTCAACATAACACGGGCTTATTAAAGATTCTATTTTTAGTTTATTACCCTTGATAATTCCAGTTCTTCATGTTATAGATGGTCCCTTCCATTAATCTAGTTATGACTATGACCAATTTCTTACTAGTCTTTCTACTTTCAATTTTTCTCTCCTCCACTTACTGCTTCTCATGGTAGCTTGAGTGATTCTTTATACAAATACATGTAAATTTTCATCACAAATATATATCCTACCATGTATACGTAATAAAAGTATTAATATATGAACCCACAGATATACTTATATAATTATAAAATTTCTAGTCAGCAATTTTTAAAGATTAACAAAGTAATAAATGACAAACTTCTTAAGAAAAACTGACATCCTTAATCGCCAGCTATTTCTTAAAAATCAATAAGCAAAAGATGAACATTGCAATAGCTAAATGGACAGAGACATGAACAAGCAGTTCACAGCCAAAGACATGTAACAGCCAAATAAGCCATTCCATAAAGCTGATTCTATGTACAATTTAAGACAATTTGAAGTAAAAAGAAGAAGACTTTTAATTTTACCTAAGAATTTAGAAAAGATTAAAAGTTTAACAATACCTTGTCAGCTGATGGCATGGAGAACACCAGCATGACCCATGAAGTTTACATTCTTCAGCTTGCTTTCTCTGAGTCCCTCTGACCTGACCCTACTGGAACTCTAGGGCTCACCCACCATCGTCTCCCATTCTTTCGCCACAGTGACCTTTGCCAAATTCATCTAATAAGATATGTTATCATCAGTCTATACACAGTGTTTTTTTTTCCTCCTGACAAAAAAACATCTTCTCTTTTTCAACCCAAGCTGTTACCAAATCCATTCTTTATTGTTCATTTGTTTTAAAAATTTCACCTGGAAGAGTCCATTGTCTTCCACAGTCTTTCCTTTGGTCCTGCCATATCTTTGCAGGGAAAACCTCATTCTCACTTCTCCTGCTATATTGTCGCCACTTATTCTAGCTTAACCACCTGCTGGAACACAGGCTTTCTTGCTCACTTTTGTGTCCCTACCACCAAAAAAAGTCACTGGAATTCAGTGGATTTTTCAAAGATAGGTAGTTTAGAGGTAGTAAATAGGAAGTTAATCTGTTAACTGTTAAAACTTGAATATTCTTACAAATGTTACCTGATTATTCATAAACCAATAAGTTTGTCACAAAGACCTGAGTATTAGCTCATTCAGCACACTATCCAGTCTGCAGGGATTTTCTTTTCTATGACTCCAATATTCTTTCCTAAAATAATACAAATTATTATAATCATCATATTTTATTGGTAAAATAAAGATACAAAGAAGATTGAACCACATGGCATTACAAAAACATGTGTAGTTATCAACTGCTTATTCTCAAAGTATCATTTAGGAGTCAGTGTAGTTGTGATTTTCCAAGCCTGTGCATTGGGTCTATTATGAGCATTGAGAATAGGATGAGTCCTTATCAAATAAGGTTTTAATGGTTACATATAATTAGAGGGAGAGAGGGAGGGAGGGAGGTAGGGAGACAATTGAGATATATCTTCTCTGTTATAAATGAGGAAATTAGACTGGGGTGATCTTGTATAATAATGTAGAACTATTAAGTGACAAATTTACTAGGATACAGATTCCCTAACATTAGAAAGAACTAGTGATCTTTAATCATCAAATTATCCCACCAAATAATACAATTATTTGAGACTTGGAGATTTTTCTGACATGAAAAGTGTTAAACTAGAAGCTGAGTGACATTGGTTTCAAGTTGTTACAGAAAGAATTCTTAACATATCTGAGAGGTAGGACTATAGTTCTCCACATATCTCAAATTCTGAGATTAATGAGTCCAGGGATATGTGAAGACACTGTAATCAGTTTGCTGTAATCACAAATGTTATACAAGCAGAATTCCATCTCAGGCTCATAAAAGTTTTACATTCCTTGTAATGAAGATCTAGTTGATAGGATTAACTCTTCTCTGTACCAAAAAAGGACAACTGACCTGAGGCTAGCTATTACAGACCAAAGTCTCCTACATTTCCTATAAAAACACAAATTGAAACAGATAACTCAATATCTATGTTTATAACAAAAGATGTTCTATATTAGTATGAATCCATTTTCTGTGTAACTTAATATTATTCTAAAACATAACAGCAAAGCCATATTTTAAAGCTTCCATAGTTAGAAGTTAAAATTCTATAAAACAATCAGCCACAATACACATTTAAAAGAGCCAATGGAATTGAAATAATAGGATATACATAAAGTATTTCATTCTGTGTATTATTGCAACCATGCCAGATTTCTCGGTAGATTTTTCACCAAATTTGGAAGGGCCATTTAAGACAATCTTCTATAAAATACAGCTATGTGACATATGCCAAATTCATTCTCAGGCACCAGGGTGTCATCTTCCACAGCAATTAAAAGAGACGTACAAAAAAATTGTCCATTTTCCTGTCCATCAGGAGAGAGATTCCAGATATATTAAGGTACTGAACAAAATAGCAGCTGTTTTAAATATGAGCCCCAAATAATAAACCACTAAGGCAAATGCTCTATATTGCAGTGTTTTTACCATTGAGTTTCCTCTCAGATGACATCTTGTATACATCATGCACAGCTGAGGAATGATAAAGAGGGAAGGAATAGATCTGCAGATTTTTAAATTTAAAACTGATTAATGATTCTAAACAAGAATGAGGAAACTAATTAGAAGTAAGTAAACTGAGTTCATTTTCCTACAAACCATTTAAGGTAGAAAACTGCATTGCTATGGTTAGAATTTGGTAAGGTTCCTGGCATTTATTTGCTTATTTCTTCACTATGTAAGCTATTTGGGAGTACATCTGTTTTACGTGACTAGAATAACGCTGTTCTTGTAGAAAGGGTTACTTCTTTAATCATCAAAATGTTGATGAAGTTTCTAAAAGTTACACTTACAAAGTCTTATATTCATATATTAGAAAAATCTGACTTATATGAAGATATTTTTTCCAAAAATCATTTTCAGTGCCAGAGTTAAAGATTGAGAGCAAGCAAGTTATTTTCAGAATTCACCGGAAGGCTTTCTGCGTGTACATTCAACATTTACGTTGAATGTAACATTTTTTTTATCCACTCAGTATTCCTATTTAAGAGGCTCACACTTACAGAGGTTCATACTGCTAAGTAAAAGATTCCTGATGTCTTAAAATATATAAAAGATAGACCAGCTTAATGAATTTCCTTTAAACATATTTATTGGATAATTTTTGGGTGCTTCACCTGCATATACCTAGCTATACAGGTATACAGAAAGCAGGATTGTTAAGATATTTCTTCTGCTATCCTCCCGCTGGCCAAAATTCTCTCTCCCTTTTACTGTTCTTCTTGAGTTCTGTGATAACACAAAAGTTGAAATCATCAAAGCAGATTTACAGAAATTACAGATATTACCCAGCACCAATCTTTGCTAATAATTCAGATGATACCAGCAAACATCAAGTACAGATAAAGCCATCTCTTCCTGGAAGAGTCTGAAACCAGCAGACAATATCCAAAAGTGTCCCCTTTCTTCTTTCTTGGCACATCTGTTGTTTTCAGAATAAAAGTAATTTTTTGGAACAAAATGCATGAAAACAATGTTCACAAAGGGTTCCACTTTAATTTTTTGGGGGGAAACAACTTTTCATACTCTGTTAATTGTGTAACTTACTAACCCCCATTCTCCAGGCAGCCCTGCAGCATAAATCAACAATGTCATGTTTATTTACAACATTGCAACCTAGACTGCCCACATACATCCTGATATAACTATTTAATAGATATGACTCCTCTTTTCTATGTAAATAATGTATTATATTAATAAGGGAGGTTGACTTAGGTCAGTAGCATATTTACAAATGAGAGCTGGTTAAGGTTGCTCATTTCCTGAGCTTTTCTAATGGGAAAGGAATGAGTCACTGGCCCTTTCTTTTCCAAGTTCCCACAAAATTAATTACCTTATTCTGGTGTATTCATTTTCCATGAATTCCCATATGTATAGCAGCAGTATATACTTTTATGCAAATGCTGCTCTTACAGCAGTCAATAAGAACTTTATTAAATTTTTGAAATATTATTAACATGTAACATATTTTTTAAAAGATAGAATGAATAAGATATTGAGTTCCAGGTGAACCTAATTTTGTCTCTAAATTTCATAGTCTACCTGCTTTATAGTAGCAGGCACATTATTTAAGTTTTTTGAGAAGTAGTTTCCTCATCTGATTTTAGAAAATGGTAATTATGAGACATAAGCTATATTAAAGTGCTTGCAAAGTTCTGAGCATGTAGGAGCCGATCAATAAGCATTTATTTTCTTTGCCTTTTTATAAGTTAATCAGATCACACATTTTTTCTTTCTGTTCAATGATGTTGCAAAATTTCCTTATTATTTTAACTTTTTAATATTTCTTTCTTATCTCCTTTGCTAATTGTCTATTCTTTCTCTAATGCCTTGAATATGAATATTTTCCCAAAATATGTTCTCAGTGTTTTTTTCTTTTCTCATTCTACATTCCTACTTTTCAACTCCTTAGAATACGGCAAATATTTCATTTTGAAAGAACATACTTCTGACCATAGTCTCAATTCCCATCTTGATTATGGGAGATTTATATTTTTAATTAAGTATGAGCTGGAACCCATACTACTAAGTGAAGTATCCCAAGAATGGAACAACAAGCACCACATATACTCACCAGCAAACTGGTATTAACTGAGAAGCATCTAAGTGGACACACAGGAACTACATTAAATAGGGTATTGGGCGGGTGGGAGGGGAGAGGGGGCAGGTGTATACATACATAATGAGTGAGATGTGCACCGTCTGGGGGATGGTCACACTTGAAACTCAGACTTGTGGGAGGAGGGGGGCAAGGGCATTATTTGAAACCTTAAAATTTGTACCCCCATAATATGCTGAAATATAAAAAAGAAAGGTATAACTGTAATTTTAACAGACAATACAAAGGAATGAATAGTTAGTGTTCAAGTAGCAAGATACCCTGGCCTTGTCACTTGTCGCCTTGAGAGAGTGAGCTTTGCATTGAGATCTGACAGATGAGAACAACTTAGCTATGCTATGCTGGGTTAAGGAGAGCAGAGGGACCAGGAAAACGCCACTATCTTCCTTGGTAGTGTCTTTGCATTTTACTGTCCACCAGGAGCACAGACGGTCAAACCTTCATCCTCTCTTATTTGGAAAAATGAATCAGTTCATTGAAGAGGAGGAACAAGATGAAAAGATTCAGAGGGTCCCAAGAAATCAGAACGCATGGACTTATTAATATCATCCCTTACTATTCAAATAACATTTACAGTCATTTAAGTCAAAACTTCATTGGTTTTACTCTCCTTGACTCTGGCTAATATCTTTATATCTAACATCTTTAGCTTACTTCCAAACTTTCTCCATGCTACCTCTACCTTCCCATATTTTTCCTAGAATGGGTTAAAATCCATCCACATCAACTGTTGCTAGTTTGACACTGCCACTCTCTTGCTACAATGTACCTTTGGGGAATAGAGGCCTAAGATCTTCATGCTTATTTTATTCCTCTTAGAAGAAATGTTCTGTTATATTCTTTGTGTTTACATAACTAAGTATACAACTTAAAAATAAATGTTCACTTCTTTTTCTTTTATTATTTGTTAAGATCTTCTTGTAAAATAGGTATCTCAATCATTGTCCTTGGCTGAGTAGTTTCTCATAAGCTTACTCATATGTATAGTACTTATAAACAATTAGGATCTTTCCTTTATCTTCTAAAAGAAGGGAAAAAAATCCTCAATCTTCTAAAAACTTCTGTAAGATCTTACAGGCAACAGGTAAAATTTAATCCCTGAAAGTTTGCTGCTCTGCGTATTTGGCAGTGTTGGCACAAGCATGCTTCTTTGCTCACACCATCGCCCCTGCCTGGGAAGCCTTGCACCTTTATTTCTGTCCATCTAAATCAGTAATTCTCAACTGAATTTTATCGACGACAAGCTGTCAAGTAATGATATTGTTGGCTGGCACACTTAAAAAATGTTTAAAAACTTTTAAAGTCATTATCAAGCCAGCTTTTTATTTTATTTTATTTTTATTTTTCCCCAACTGGAACCAGAAGAGAATGAAGCCGGCTTTAATAACAGCTCAATCACTGTGATCATATGGTCATGCCTCCAAGTCTGAAAATCTGCCCACAGGTGCCTCACTTTGGGTGCATCACGACACTAATAGAGAACTGTTCCCTGCTTTATTGGTCATGTTTAATCCTGAGACAAAGCCCAGAATACTCCGGGATGCAAGGCGTATACCTTTGAGGAGGAATCCTATGAATTAACTGCCAGTTTCTTCCTGTAGGAGCGATATTTGTAACCTTCCTGGTACACATAACAAGTGCCCAACTTAACATTACACTGTACCTTCCTCGTCTTACACTCAATAATATGCACTTCTTTCTATCCTTTGTGACACAATCCATTCCAGTCAGTTCAAATGTATTTTTTGCAGTCCAGGTATGACTGGAACTATGTATCTCTTTAGTTATTGCAAAGACAACAGTTTCATATTGATCAAAACATGGCAACAAGCCTACAAGGATCATCTCACAGCTTGACAACCACTAATCCAAGTTCACCCTTTCATCAGGTTTCTGCTGATGGCACAGAACATCCTCAGGCCTGATTCTCTCCTCTGAATTCCAATAATTCTTTCTTTGTACACCACCATGTTCCACTTGAGCTAGTTTGTATTGTCACTGCTATTTCCTTTCCAATCAGGGAATATCACTTGTACTCTTGAACACTCCTCTGCTTTACACAGTCAGGCTTTGTTATCTTAAATAACAAAATAATTTCCATTAAAATAAAAAATAGAGACAGGTGCCTACTTCTACTGGATTTCAATACTGTATTGGAGATTATGGTGAAAACAGTTAAGTCAAGAATAATTAAAAACTGCTACAAAATTTGGAACGGAATAGATGAAGTTATTTTGAGCTCTTGTTTTTATTCTTATATAGAATTGTTTATAAATGAGAATAAGTTAATGAATGAATTAACATGTTAAAATATAAGTTTACAACATTGAATGCATATTACTTTAAAAATAAATAAAAGGAAATAGAAAGAAAATCCTGTTTCTAATCATTACAAAATTATAATACAGTTCTAATAGGACAAAGAAACACTATGACTGAATCTATAATGTCTTATGGAAGGATATATAAATCATAACTAAAAATAAGAAAATTTAATAAAATGTGGGATATGTATACCATGAGTTCTACTCAGCCACAAAAAAACAATGGTGATCTAGCACCGCTTGTATTTTCCTGGATAGAGCTGGAGCCCATTCTACTAAGTGAAGTATTACAAGAATGGAAAAACAAGCGCCACATGTACTCACCAGCAAATTGGTATTAACTGAGCAACATTTGCCTGCACATATAGTAGTAACATCCACTGGGTGTCGGGCAGGTAGTGGGGGAGGAGAGGATGAGCATATTCACACCTAACGGGTGCAGTATGCACCATCTGGGGGATGGACATGCCTGAAGCTCTGCCTCGGGTGGGGCAAAGGCAATTATATAATTTAAATATTTGTACCCCTGTAATATGCTGAAATAAAAAATGAAAAATAAAAGTAAATTAACTTAAAAAAGAAGACATGGAAATGTCCCATAAAAATCTTAAAACGCACAATATATTTTATAATTAGAGAAATGCAACTTAAAAATCTGAAACCATTTCATACCCAATGGAATAAACAAAGTTAAAAAGACTAATAAGACCACATGTTGACAAAGTTGTAGAGAATGGAACTTTTATATAATGCTGGTAGGAGTTAAAAATAAATCAATTACTTAGAAAAGCAGTTTCTAATTTTCTTTTAATATATACTTGCATTGTAATCCAACAACTATACTGGTAGGTATTTGCCCAAAAGAAATAAAATTATAACTACATAAAGACTTATATAAGATATATACATAACACACTTATTTACAATAGCCCCAAACTGAAAATGACTCAAATAACCATGAGTAGGAGAATGGATAAATAAACTGTAATATATTTATGCAATTGGATTCTACTCAGGAATAAAAAAAACAACCTGTTGATGTTTACAATAACATGGCTGAATTTAAAATACATTGAGCAAAAGTATACAAAACCAAAAAATATATACTCTCAGAATCCTTTTCTACAGAGTTCTAGTAAAAGCAAAACTAATCTATCATGAAAAAATCAGAACAGTGGTTGTGCTGTGTGTGTGTGTGTGTGTGTGTGTGTGTGTGTTTGCCTAGAAATGAGAATGGTAACAGGGGACTTTCTGAAGTGAAGGGAATATCCTGTGGAGTTAACAACAGACTTGATGCAGCCAGAGACTTGAAATGTACTCATGTGGTTATGCTTGGTCTCTTATCCCTCTGTTAATGCCATAGATGAATATTTTTTCTCTGGAAAATATGTGAAGCAAAGAGAATGTTATATTTCAAGAGGAAGAACAGCATGGTGAAATCACATATATATCTAGTTTTATAACTTTATTTATATATTCATAGGTACATATTTATGTATATGTGCATATATATGTAAATATATGTAAAACATAGACTCTGACTCATTTCTGACAATTTAACTCTGACATAAAAGCAATAGAAACATAACTGCATAAATGTGAATAACTCCATGTAATGAAAAATACATGGAAACAAAGTGCCCAACGATAGAAGGATATTTAAATTATGTGAGGTACATATATGGAATATGTTGTCATAGCCATTTTAAGGATGAATTAAATCTATACTGAAAAGTCAGAAGTTTTAAAATGAAGTAGCAAAAAATGTTCAGAATGAAATGCCATTTTGTAAAAATAAATATTGATCAAAATGAATTTTTATGATATATATTATTTCATTAAAAATAGATAAAAATATGAAAAGTGTCATTTTGAATTTTTAACATAAGTTATCTGGAAAGAATTGGGGTAAATTCGGTGGAAAATAGGGAAGAGAACATTGGAGAAAAGTTAAAGAGAAGGATGGAATTAAAAATCTATCGTTTATGTAAATTTGTATAAATTTGAGAATGTGAGAATATGTGTATGTGGTGTTATCTATTTACTTTTATTTGTGTGTAGATATTACTTGTTTGCATTTACGCTAAGGCTTACTAAAAACAGGGATGGTAGGGTGAAAGAAATGAAGGTAAACTATTTCAATGAATTCCAGAAAAGGAGGAATCAGGGAGTTGCAATGTCTGGAAAATTTCAATGAAAAGGAAGCTCCAGAAAAGCCATATCAAAGAAGCATAAGAGGACTGAACAGAAAAGTACAGGTGATAACAATGCAAGCAAGATGTTCTCTTAGACCACGGCGAGAGCATTTTGCAGAAGAGATCTATGGTAGCACAAAGGTTAGAGAGGTTATTTAGACATTAAAATGTGAAACTAAAGGATTTCAACTTATCCCTGGCCACAGTTAAGAAAGAATGTTTTCTCTTTTGATATTTTCTGATTTTTTGTTTTATCAGGAGTTTCATATTCTTAGAGGTTCATTAAAGAAGACTCATGACAATAGTTTTAAAAGGAAATATCAGATCATATATAATTCAATGTACAGGTAATACATTCATCAAAAATTGAGAGTGGGCTCTATCTTTCGGTCTTTGCATATTGCTTTGATTTTTATTTTGTATTAGTAAATGACAAACTCTGAGGTAACAAAAAGAGTAAAAGATTTGAAACACCTTTCCTCGTCCATTATATATGCTACAATGTTACCAATTGACTTACGCCTCATATAACTTGTTTCTCACTGTAACATTTCATAATAAGACTTCTTACCCCAAGTTGTGAGATACTTAGATGAATGAAACATTACACAATATTGGAGGAAAAACATAAAATTTATAAGCCATTCATATGTTATCTGTTTAGAGTTCCATTTTCATTCAAACCTACTAAGATTTAATTTCTCTTTTCCTCCTGCAAAAATCCTCCAACTTAATGATAACAAATATACTTTTAAAAGTTTTTTTAAATGTTAGAAAGATAGCTTTGATAGGAGATATTACTAAATTAACTTAAAACATTGCATTATAATAAAATTTTAATCAAATGAAAAGTGAGACTGGTCTTAGGAATTTTATCTAAAGGCTTTTGAAAATGGCTGCATAAGTAAAAGTGCAGGAGACATAGCCTTTATACAACTTTATTTACAACCCTCGTTGATTCAATGAACACTCAATGACCTCCAATATATGTATATGATGCTCCACATGTACACTTTTGAGTTTTATTAGAATATCAAATTTATATAATAATCTTATATTTTTCTATTTTTATCAATATTACTTAATATTATTACTAATGTCTCCTGATAGAAGAAATATGCCATGCTCTGGTATTTCTGCAATTTATAGTTTTTAAAAAGTTAGGACTTTAATGATAAAGAAATTGTTTTACAATACGAATAGTCAGTTAATGTGTGGATACTATGTACCTGTTCATCAAAGTAAGGACTGTGCATAAATGACAGCTATCAAGATTATAAAATGGTTATATGCCAGGCGCTGTGCTATTCCTTCTACACAAATTAGGTCAGTAATTTCTTAATTCCCTTGTGTAGGTATTATAATCCCCGTTTTATGAATGTGAAGAAGAAAGACTAAGTGTCTTGCCAAACTACGTATACCTAGGAAGGGTCAAACATCAAATTTGCACTTAAATCTTATTCCTTTTAGGCCTGCCCTCTCTCCCTCATGCCATTCTGGCCCCTAAGGCATTTTTTCTATCTGTGCATGGTTTTTATTATTACCAGAAATGCTTTTAAACCAGCATTAGTAAGTAGATCATTGTTACTCTCTTGCTCAACTTTCTTCTCTGTCCCTACCCTTTGTTGACTATTTCTATCCTACTAATATTGATCATACCCTTAATCTTTTGTTATTTCCCAGGTCATTTCTTTCTGCATTCATTCCATTTCTAACAGCATGATGGTTTCAAGGGTATATAACCTTCCTCTGTATTATAAGGTTTAATGAGGAATTATTTTATCAAACGTGTGACTATTTAATGGATGTTACACTATTTTGTTTAACATTGAGTCTCTTATTTACTCTATATTAGCAAAAAGCACTCAAAACATAATGTCTTCCACTACTTTAACAACATGGTGGGAAAAGACAACTCTCCCTGAAGTAAAAACTAACCACTTCTTCTGAATGCTGGTGAGGATTATCCATTCATCTCTCACGAGGTGAGAAATAATTGCTAGGGATCACCTTAGTCTCTCTCCTTATCTTTATTTTCCTTTTTACAGATCTTTCTGCTTTCCATTTATTATTTATTTATCATTTATTGCACTAAAATGAGAGTTCAAAAAACCTTGTATATTCTGTATCTGTGACTCTCAGTATTGTTAAAATCTATTGTTTCTGGAAACTGTGAACTTTATGTACAGTGGTAATTCTGGTGCTGTGAAAGATGGGGGTTGGGTAGGGGACCGTAAAACCTAACACTTCCTTTGCCCCTGAAAGCCTTATCATGTAATTTTGGAGAAAGGGCATGAAACAACCAACCACAAGGGAAAGACTACAGAGTTCATGATACCACTGAATGTTTTAGAATTTAGAGTAATAGAATATGTTCGATATATATACACACATATGCTTGTATAAATCACATATATGTGTGTGTGTTAGGGTTCGTAAGGATACAAGTATTAAACTAAGTCATTCTTGAAAGAAGTCCAGGGTATAGGTCTAGGCAGAAACCAAAGAGCTGATGGTTCCAGTTATGGGGTAGAGAAAATAGGATGGGATATTTTCCATTTGTTTAAGTCCCTCAGTGCCTTTTCAATGTGCTCTGTAGCTTTTCTCAATATAAGTCTGAAACATTTATTGCTTAGTTTTTCTCTGTGTCTTTTATTTTACTCCATTATTTCCATGCAACTACTAAGGGCACATGTGGCCCCCAAGGCTCTGCCACTGGTGGTTGGCCCCACTCGCTCTGATTCTGCATTGTTGGGGCAGCTTTGCAATTGCCTTTGGTGAAGATGTCTGTGGATTTTCTTGTTTATTTTCCCTTTTAGTTGCTTACTTTTTTTTTCTTTTAATGAGGACATTTATGTAGGTTCCAAAGCTTTGCTGTATCGTGTGCTGCCCTGACAAGAAATCTGCTATTTGAATATCATTGGCAATTTCCTTTCTTTTGGAAGAGTTGTGTGGGCCTTAAATAAAATAAGGAAAAACAATTTTGGTTTTACAGTAATTTCAAGTAATCGATAAGAAACAACTTATTCACTCTCTTTATTGTGATTATTTAATCTCAAATGTTAATGATTAATTTATTAATTGGAAATGAAACCGCTATAGTGACAATACAAAACATATTAATTTGTAGTAAAAATGAAAAGAGATATGGTTGTAAGTATTAATGTCCTAAACTGGCAATATTGTCAGGTCTAGGAATCTTATTTCCAGGAATCTACCCAGAAAAAAAGCATTAGGAATGGTGAGGGTTATTTATGCACAAGATTATTTCTTATAGCATTATTTATAAAAGTGAACAATCAGAAACAAAATGAAAGTCTAAACATAGAGAAATGGTTAAATAAATAGTAATAAACTGTGAGATAAAAATGGGTGTCTCTTTTTGGCTAAAGCTGAGATTCCTATAAGTCTGATGGAGTTCCTAGGGAGAAAACTGCTGATATTTATAATTATATTGTATTATATTGATAATTAGTTTTGAGATGTATGGAGAAGTGCCTAAAAGATGAGGTAGAGGAAAGATTGATCAAAGGAAGCCCAGAGTAACAATGATTTGCTGAAAAACAAATGAAACAATCATGATGAGGGAACGATCTTGCCATTACAAATCACATAGCAGAACAGGGCCTGTGAGTCAAATGGGAGTTGTGGTTCCAAATATAGTACAGTGGCTCTTGAACTTGTCTGATACAGACACCCTGGCGACAAGCAGCTGTCTTGGGGAAATGCTGCTGGATCATTTCCGAGCCAGCTAGATGAATGGAAATAGCTCATCATTGCTAGCTGGAATATATACATTTTTTAAAAAACCTGATTAAATAGTCACATGTCTACCTATTATGTTTAACTTAAATTTAGTCATATAGATATTTGAAAATATTATACTAAATGATATTACTGTAGAAAGAATGTTTTCTACTGTCACACTTATGAGTTAATTTTATGCAAACTCTTCTCTTTAAATTTGACATCAGTATTTTTGTCATCAGTGCAGCTAATTTTTGAGTCATGTCGCAGTTAGCACATTATCTCCAATTCTCATCCAAGTTGCTTGAAATACTGAACTTTTTCAATCTTTGTGTGATAGTGTTTCTGAAAATTTTATCCTAATTGCATAAACTATAGGTAATCATTTGCATAATATCATGTTTTTTTTATTTTTTCAAGAATCTTGTTGATATGTATTCCTGATTTGTAAATCCATCGTATTTAAACTGTTACACACTTGTAAGTAATAGTTTAAACAACCTCCAAAAAGCAAATATCTATTAAATGCCTTTTCCACTTTTTTAACTATATTGTGACTGAGAGCAGAAGAGTTAACATAACCCTGAGAAAGAAAATGGATGTATTTTTCTATCAGTTCAAATGTGAGTGCATTCGAAAGTGAATTCAAAGTTCATTTGAATCCTATCTTTTTGATGGTGATTGAAATTAATTCATTTCCCAGCTCAGTAGCTGAACATCAAGTACCCAAAGTGCATGTGAAGCTATCCCAGTGAAGACACCAAATTGAGCAAGCAGCTGCAACTGGGGCCACCACTTGGATGAGGCTGTGGTGGTTCACCACCATCTGTTATGTTGCATCTGTGTTATTCAGGGGCCAGGCTAGCGAAACAAATGCAGACAAAAGGGGACCACCATCTCCTGCATCTTTTATAACTTTGAACATGGCATTAATACCTGACATTTTACCTAAGACTCGATATTGATTCTGATTTTATATCCTGGCCTTTACTATCATTATGGATCTTTCTCCATGGCTCAGAAAACCAACGTGAGGATTCTGCCAGATCCATGTGTAACTTGCCTTCCCTAGGTCACCAGGCTGACAAGGGGGCCATGATCACTTGGGTTTGTGTCTGGTCCTTATATTTTTTTCATTAGATTTAGGGCATGCCCTCATTGTTCCTGCTCAACCACGGTGGTTATGTCTGTTACATCAAATATCAGATGTGTTCAATAAAAGTGGATGCTGAAATTGCTCTCCATTTTTTATATTTTTCTGGGAGAGGCAAGGTTTATCAAGAATGGGAATGTTAAAAATATTTTGACAGCGTAAGATTTTTATTCTTATTTTATCATAAAGTCGATGTTTACTAAAAAAAATTAATAAAACTTGCTTCTCTCTCCTTATCTTTAAAGTTAGATAGGATCATAGTATTCTATGAAATGTTAACTATTCACTTAATAAATTCTCTAAATATTAAATACTATGAGTCCAAACAAACTTTGGGAGAAGTGGGCATATGATTTGAGGTTTTGCTAATAAGACTTTGATGACTCTAATAGTGGGTGGAGAGAGAACTTGAGATGTTTCAATGATAGCCACAGTCTGTTTGGAGTTAGATTAAAACAGAACCACATCAGTTCCTATTAGTGAATGTACTATTCAGTCTTACGCAGTGTACTAGATGAATAAGTAGTGATTAAAGCCTAGATCAGTTTATTGATGAAGGTAGGTGTACAGTGGCTTTTAAATACTAAGTGGTATGTTTATAAATGACTTAAGATACAATATGAGATTTATGAAAAATAAGAACTTTCTACTGTTGTATTGATAACAAAGGATATATATTTTAAGTTTAATCAAAGTGATTTGAATATATACAAAGGGCCTGATTTTTATTGTGTAACTGACCAAATCATCATGTACTTCGTGATGGCTGTGGATGATTTGTTATAGTAAAACATTATTTTGCTAATAAAGCTCAAATAATACTGTTAAAAGAAAAGATCATGATTGAAATGTAGAGCAGATAATCAGTGAGAACACAACTGAGAAATGAATTGTAACAGAGAAAATTATTGTAATAGAGAAAATTATTATAAGGAATTGTTACACAAGTGACGGACACGTGGAAAATCCAAACAGCAGACAGTGAGATGGCCTAGAATTTAACAGCAACAGGGAGCTGCGAATATCCTAAAGTGGAAGAAACAAGGAAAGAAGTAGTAGCACCAGAGTACAGGGTTAGAAATACCTCTTGGAACTATGGTGGGTGAGTCTGGTAGGACCCTTTAAGATGTCATTTAAGTTACATTTCTTCAGCTAACATTTTCTTGACCCCTGCACCCAGATTATGCTAGCTTTCTATGTTTTACCTACTATAAAAATACGTTTTCTTTTTTCTTTAAAGTAATTATTATTATTCAGTAAATTCTCATTAATTGTTATGATTACTTTTAGCTTTAAGCTTTATAATATTGGGTCAATATGCGGTTTGCTTAACACTGTGAACCTAGAACCTAGCACCTGGAAGGTGCACAGTAAAGATGTTATTGAATAAACAAATGCATAATTTCTATGACATTTAATGTTGAACTTCTCAAATTCTATTAGATGTCTTAGTTCATTCCAATGGTAATTTCATTATCCCTGAAAAACTACACTTTCAGACAGTTATTTAATCATAATTATCTAATCATTCACTAAGTCCTTTATATCCACTCACTTCCTTAGACACTCCCATCATAACTATGCATGGCACAGATGCGATGGTCCACCTTTCCTACAGCACAGTCGTTATATCACCCATATGACTTTATACTCATCTTTTAATGCATCTGTTGTTTTGCTTGTTATGTTTCTCACATTTTCCCTTCTCAAATCTTTATTTTTAAATATATAAAGATCTTTTGCCAAAGTCAATATCTTACAATGGGTAAAAGTATTCATATTTGTTACTTAGGTTATAAACAGTTCTAGAACTCTTAATTTTCAAAATGCAATATTCTGCTACAACTGCTGCTATGATGTTAATGAATGTTGCAGAATGTTTGATGTGCACTATTTCACTTCAGCAGGACTAAAGGACCACAGAATTTCACTTATTGATTTAATTTAGAAAGTGTCAGGTATCTGGAGGCCTCTAAATTCATCTCATGCCAATCTTATGCCATCTCACCTTTACTGCTGCTTCAAGTTTTCATTTCTTAGGGACGATCTATATTACAGACTGCTAAATTTATGTTCAGAATAATTACTAGTTTGTGTTGAAGAAAACCTCTTCAATCATAAGTTGAGTGACATTAAAATAAAATTAAAATAGTTTACGTCCTTACAGGCTTCAACTGTTTGTACAAATATCACATTTTTTGGAATTCGTATAGTGGTGGAAAGAATTTCTGGGATTTTATTTTCTTTCTCATCTGGAGGGAGTTAGGGTAGAGAAGCAGAAAGAATACTATGAATACTTTACCTGTAGGTAGCTGCTACTTAATAGCATTTTTCACAAAAGTGCTTGCCTTCACTGTTTTTCTCCATTAATACTACCACTTTTAACTACCTCCATTCATCACAAATATTAATTATGTATCAAAATGTAATGTTTTTTATCCATTTGACAAAAAAGGAAATGAAAAGGCACGAATGTCAACTATTTCACTTCACTTATTCATAAGGGGTACGAGATGACATTAATTAAACCTAAATTGAGATTTACCTTCCTTAACATGTCAAAACTTAACATTTCAACATATACTTTAAAAGTATACATTTAAAATTTTTAAAAAGTAAGGCCATTTGCATTAACACCACAAAGGTATATATTTAGGTATAAATCTTACAAAATATGTGCAAGAAATATGCTGAAAAGTATAAGCTTCTGAGGGAAAAAAAAAAACACGGAAAAAATAGAGCAATATACCTTATTCATAGATTGAAGGACTCAGTATTGTTAAGATGTCTAGTCCCTCAATTTGATCTAAAGATCAATGTCAATCCTGAACACATTCTCAGCAAGCTGTATTTGCAGGTATGCTGCTTATAGTTCATCCTGTACAGCAGGTTCAGTCATTCACTATTAGTTATTTTCCTGTCTTCATATAGTCTCAAGTTAAGGAAATAACGTCAGTGCTATTAGATGAAATATCACCAGTCTAGATATGACTGACAACTTCTCTGCTGGCCCCAGAGTTTGGTGAAATCTAAGGAAGCAGAGGATATTCTTGTTTCAATTTCATTGACAAAATTATAGAGACTATCATGATAACAGTATTTTCTTTTTTCTGGTTAATCTATTAGACATTTAGAAAGACTACTTTATAGTCATTTGGAAGAAATTGAAAGAAATAAAATAAAAGGTAAAAAAAAAAACACACTGAATAATGCCAAAGTTAGTGTTAAAGGGAAATTTAAGTATATTGTGAGAGCTATGAAAAGAAAATTAGATCATCATTATACAGGTTTATTTTATACAAATAAATTCAGTGTCCTAAGGGAAGGAAAGTTGGCAAAGAATATGAGTTTCTAGCCATCAAATATGGAATATAAGCATTTGTAATGAGTTATTTGTCAGTAAAATATAATACTAAAAGTTTTTGTATATATCACTTCATCATTTTAAGGGACATGCATATGTGCCGAAAGTTAAAGCAATTTACATAAATATTTGGAGTCGGTTCTAAATGAGAAGACAAAAATAGATTAAATTTATTGCTTTTATATTTTATGATTTTTAATATGTGTACATTATTAATTTAATAACACAAAAATACTCTTGTTTAGCGCATATATTCTTCTTCAACTCTACACTCTAAACATGTAAAGAACAGAGAGGCTCTTACCAACATCACTAAGGGAGTGGCTCACACGTTAACACATAAGTATTAATACTTTTGAATCAGGTATTGAAAAGATAGTGGCAACAAAAGCAAGACATATAAGCCACTCCTCCACCTCTCCTCTGCCATCTTTCAGCTGGCAAGACATTTATTTCTTGCTCACTCAGCAACATTTTAATTTCAAATCTTGAATTCTTTCCATCAATACTATCAGAAATCGCATTAGTCAATTCTAGCTAAATTTAGTGTTGTAAGTTCAAACTCAACTGTTTAGAATTCCCTAGCCCTGTCGCCACTCCACCTCACCCCTCCCTACCAGCTTCTTCCTGGCACATCCTTCTAGAGCCATAATGTTGGGTTAGGTTGGTTGGAACGGCATTTGATCCTTGGTCTGCCCTTGTCTGTCTGCGTTTGCGTGTATGTGCTTTGCCGCATCCAGTGGTCAAATGGGATCTTCTTCAAGCACTGGTGTCTGCTCATATATTCAATTTTCACTCAAGCTCTGCTTGTGTAGGTCACACAGAACCTACTGTTTCATTTCCTGTTCCAAATTAAACACTTCCTTGGGTCTTTCTGTTCTCTCTCAGCTAATCTTCATGTCTTTCTCATAGACACAAAGAAGCTTTGGATATTCTCTCATCCTTCCCTGGGGCCACGTCTCATCCAATGCCTACTTACCCCATCTGTCTCCTTTCCCAAAAACCTCTATGCTTCTGCTATTATGCCTTGATTTTTTTTTCTAGGCAGCTGCTCCCTAAGTTATTTTCATTAAAATCTTCTTAAATTATATTTTTTATAATGTTCTTTCCAAACATAGCCAAAGTTAGTATTTAAAATGTAAAATTTTTCAATATATGAATATTTTGCATATTATTTTTCTCTATTGAGAAGATAAATTGAGAAAAACGCTTGCTCTGCAAAATCCCCTTTCCAACACCCCGTCCCTTTTTTCCCTGACTTCATACCTGTTGTCACCAATCAGAGCAGCCCACAGCATACATACTCCCATGGTGGTCAGCTTCAGAGACACTGAAGTAAACATCCAGCTGCCATGGCCACAGGAGTAGTCTTGGATGGCACTGTGAAAGCAAAATTATCTTTTTAAAGTTCAGAGTTAGGGGAATAATTACATAGATATCACCAAAGGCATATATTGGAACTCAACTACCACTGTTAAGAAAATAACATTATTTTATTTTTTTTCCTACAGAAATCCCTTGAAAATATAAACTAGTCTATTAGATACACAGAAAGAAATCTAGATGAGTGTTGCTTATTTTGAAATAAAACAAAAAAATGAGAGGAGAGACATACTGGAAGAGCTATATTACAATTAAATTTCAAGCAAGCATAATATTGGTATAAAGCCAGTGGTCAGTAAATATTTTCTGTAATAGGCCAGCTAGTAAATATATTTTGGCTTTGCAGGTGAAGTCTTTGTTACAACTACTGAACTCTGTTGTAGTATGAAAGTAACCATAGGAAGTATATTAATAAATAGGTGTGGCTGTGTTCCAATAAAGTTTTATTACAAAAGAACAAGTAGTGGGCCGGAATTGTTTCATGGGTGACAGTTTGTCCACACCCAAATCATGTGTTAATAACATTAATTTTTAGTCAGAGAAATCCCAAGCCACTATCTAACTATAATCTATATCAAGAGGCAGAATAGGCCTTATCAGAAGCTTTTCTTCATGAGAGTAAGATTTTAAATTAACGCAGTTGGATTTAATGGAGGACAATATTTGAGGCTGTATCAGTCTGTGATGACTCCAGATACTTGGAGTAAAATGGTTTTCAAAGAATGTTTAACTTAGTACTTTTCATTTTACCAAATTTTTTGTTGAATCTAATTATTAAGATGTTTCATATAAGTATATACTAAAAATATTTCATTTTGTATGCCTGGAGATCTTAACTATGGCTTTCAAATTTAGAATTCTTTAGTGTATTTTTGTTTCCTATTCTGAACTTTGAATTAAGTCTTTCATCTTCTCAGGTTGTTGTCTTGTTTCATCTATATACAAGTCATAAACCATAAAATGTATTCTTTAAATGACATTCTTTAAAACCCAAGAATTCAGAAAAGACAAATGAAAAGAGAAATTAAACATATTTTTAATGGAGAAGAAAAAAATATGTCTGATTCAGCTTTTTATATTAATATTATAGATCATAATAGAATAAAATGTTTATCCTTGCATAAAAATAAATAAAATACTAAGACTAAAATATAGTACATACCCATTTATTTTAGAAAATAAAATTTGTATAGCATGAAGAAATTTACCATGCCCTTTTTAGTCCTCTTGAAGAATAAAGACAATTATAAACCAAAGTTTTAAAGTGTAAAAAGTCTACTTAGCAATGAAAAAGGTACAACTTTAACCTTTTTATAAAAATTAAAACTATTATTTCACACTCATCTGGACCCATCTAAATTGTTCTTTACAAGAATCAATAATGGAAATTAAGGGTGATCTGGACATAATTAAGGGGCATGCTACAAGATCATCAAACTCCTTTTAAGTTACATACCTAATCTTATATGCCAACAATTTAGTTTCAATGGATAATTCCATAAGATATAAATGTTTTTTCCTTGTAGTCAGCTCAAAAATCCCAGAACTGAACGAAATTCTCTAATCACTTTCCTTAAGTAATTTATTTATATACAACTTTATGTTTCTCTTAATTCCTTTGCTCATTACTTTTTTATTTACCAATATTCACCAACATTATTATGGTCTCATAACAATGTTTTAGAAATAACTAATGTGCTATATTTTATTCCTGGAGTTATTCTTGACAGTGCATCTAAAATTTAAACCAAAAGCCTGAAGCAATTCCATTAGCTTTTGGACACTTGAAATATCTTTTTAGATAGAGTAGAGCAGAGAGACTCAAATAGATTTTTTTTCAGTAGTTTGGCTATTGATATTTTACATGTGTGAATATTCAGGTATTAGAGTTCTAAATCTACTTGTACCTCAAAATGTTCATTATAGGTTAATGAAGGTAGAATTAAGATTCAGCATTGAAATGAAAACTTTTATTTGCCTATTTGACATTCTTCTTGTATCTTCAAATATTGGTAGATGTTTAATCTACTGATTCTCATGAACTGTGAGTTTTCTGAGGTAGTAATCATCGCTTAATTTATAATTGCCAGTTTGATCAATTTATTATCAATTCTTTGGTGATGTCTTATAAATTTCCAATTAAAATAAACAATAGTGAACAAGGTAGATTTTTCCATCTGTTTACATCTTCTATAATTTCTTTTTTTAGCATATCATAGTTCTTGGATAAGTCTTTCGTATCTTTCGTTAAATATATTCCTGGATATTTAATTTTCTTTGGGGCTATAGTAAAAGATATCGCATTTTTGATTTGAGTTTCAGCTTGATGGTTCTTGGCATATATGAATGCCTCTGATTTGTGTATATTGATTTTGTAACCTGAGAGTTTATCAAATTCATTTATCAAATCTAGGAGTCTCTTGGACGAATCCATGGGGTTTTCTAGGTATAATATCATATCATCGGCGAAGAGTGAGAGTTTGATCTCATCTGCCCCCACTTAGATGCCCTTAATACCCCTCTCTTGCCTGATTGCTACAGGTAGGACTTCAAGCACTATGCTGAATAGAAAGCAATAATAATCAGATCACCGTAGACTGGCACAGGAACAGAAGCATCGATCTTTGGAATAGGACTGAGATTCCACAGATGAAACCATCTGCATATGGTATCCTAATCTTTGATAAAGCAGACAAAAATATACAATGGGGAAAAGAATCTCTCTTCAATAAATGGTGCTGGGAAAACTGGATAGCTACATGCAGAAGAGCAAATCAGGATCCCTACCTCTCACCTCTCACAAAAATCCACTGGAGATGGATAACAGACTTAAACCTAAGGCATGAAACCTTAAGAATCCTAGAAGAATCCTGAAAACTCTTTCAGACATTGGTGTAGGCAAAGAATTCTTGAAGAAGACCCCCAAAGCAATCACCGCAGCAACAAAAATAAACAAATGGGATCTGATCATATTAAAAAGCTTCTGCACAGCCAAGCAAACTATCCTTAGAGCAAACAGACAACCTACAGAATGGGAAAAAATATTTGCTCTCTACACTTCTGATAAAGGTCTGATAACAAGAATCCATCTAGAACTCAAAAGAATTAACAAGAAAAAAATCAAACAACCCCATCGAGAAATGGGCAATGGAAATGAACAGAAACTTTTCCAAAGAAGACAGAATAATGGCCTGCAAACATATAAAAAATGCTCAACATGTCTAATCATTAGAGAAATGCAAATCAAAACCACAATGAGATATCACCTAACCCCAGTGAGATTGGCCTGTATCAAGAAATCCCCAAACAACAAATGCTGGCAAGGATGTGGAGAGACAGGAACACTCTTACACTGCTGGTGGGACTGCACATTAGTGCAACCTTTGTGGAAAAGAATTTGGAGATACCTCAAAGAGCTAAAATAGAAATATCATTAGATCCAGCAATAGCATTATTTGGCTATCCAGCAATAGCATTATTTGGTACCCAAAAGAGCATAAGACATTCTATTATAAAGACATCTGCACCCGAATGTTTATGGCAGCACAATTCAATATTGCAAGGACGTAGAAACAACCCAAGTGTCTGTCAATTCATGAGTGGATTTTTAAAATTTGGTATATGTTTACAATGGAATATTACTCACTTCTAAGAAACAACAGTGAGCTAGCACTGCTTATATTATTCTGGATTAAGCTTAAGCCCATTATCCAAAGTGAGGTGACACAAGATCGGAAAAATGGGCTCCACATGTACTCGCCATCAAATTGGTACTGACTGATTAACACCATGGTGCTCAAATGGTGGTGGTGTTCACCAGGGATTCAGGGATTGGGGGGGTAGACCCACATCTGAGGGATGTGTTGAGCATGGTGGAGGGGAAGGGCATACCTCTAACCCTTGCTAGGGAGAGGCAAAGATATAAAATGTAACCAAAATGTTCGTACTTTCATATTTTCTTGAAATACAAATAAAATAAAATAAATAATAGTGAATTGTGCTGCTATAAACATTCAAGTGCAGGTGTCTTTTTTATAGAATGTCTTTTTTTCCTTTGGGTAGATGCCCACTTATGGGATTTCTGGATCAAATGGTAGTTCTCATTGTAGCTCTTTTGAGGTATCTCGATATTACTTTCCACAGAGGTTGTATTAGTTTGGAGTCCCACCAGCTGTGTATGAGTGTTCCTATCTCTTCACATCCACACCAACATTTTTTGTTTTGGGACTTTTTAATAAAGGCCATTCTCACTAGAGTTAAGTGATATCTCACTGTGGTTTTTATTTGTATTTCCTTGATGATTAGAGATGTTGAACATTTTTTCATATGTTTCTTGGCCATTAGTCTATCTTCTTTTGAAAAGTTTCTGTTCATGTTTTTTGCCTACTTTGTAATGGGGTTGTTTGATTTTGTTCTCACTGATTTTCCTGAGTTCTATGTAGATTCTAGTTATCAGCCCTTTATGGGATGTGTAGCATGAGCATATTTTCTCCCATTCTGTAGATTGTCTGTTAGCTCTCGTAATAGTTTCCTTGGCTGTGCAGAAGCTTTTTAATTTGATCAGGTCCCGTTTATTTATTTTTCTTGTTGCTGTGATTGCCTTTGGGGTTTTCTTCATGAATTCTTTCCCTAATCCAATGTCTATAAGAGTTTTTCCAACATTTTCTTCTAGAATTCTGCAAAGATGTTGGAAACAACCCAAGTGCCCATCAATACATAAACAGATTAATAAAATGTGGTATATGTATACCATGGAGTTCTTGTCAGCCACAAAAAACAATGGTGATCTAGCATCTCTTGTATTATCTAGGACACAGCTGGAGCCCATTCTACTAAGTGAAGCATCACAAGAATGGAAAAACAACCACCACATGTACTCACCATCAAATTGGTATTAACTGAGCAACACTTACGTGCACATATAGTAATAACATTCATTGGGTGTCAAACAGGTGGAAAGGGGGAAGAGAGGAAGGGTATATTCACATCTAATGGGTGTGGTACGCACCATCTGGGTGATGGACATGCTTGAAGCTCTGACTTGAGTACAGCAAAGGCAATATATGTAACCTAAACATTTGTACCCCCTTAATATGCTGAAATAAAAAATATCCCTTTATATATAAAAATGAAAATAAAATATTTTCCCATCTGAAAAAAATAAATAATAAAAGCATAAATTATGAAGATATCAACATGGAATTCACTGATTATAAAACCAAAATAACCTTCATAAATCTCTTAATAAAAACAGCTCAGAGGAACTTGGAAATTATTCCAGTATGGGTATTTTTCTTCAAGAAAGATCTTAAATGTTTGAGGATATTTTTAACTTCATACATTTGTAAGAAATCCCAACAAATATTAAAATATGACAAAGTATTAATTCTCAGAGATTCTATATTATATAATATAGAATTCCCTCAAAATCTACAAGTGTAGTAAAAAAGCACGTAGAGTGGGCAACGTACCTTGTTCCCAAGCAATTGGTCTCTTAGAACAGTGAATTAAAAAAAAAAAACTCTCAATAAAAATACTCAGAAAATTTATAAGATGTGTGATCCCTTCTTGTAGCTACTTCTCTTCTATAAAAACTGAAAGTAAAACTCATATGCATTTTATTGTTCATAGAAACAATACTGTGAGAAAAGCAAGATCTACAAACTAACCAGAGAAATTTTTCCCTCACTCCCATGATTTTGAATAATAATTTCCACTGGATAACAAGATGAGTGTGTATAGGCCATTCACAAAAAAACAGAAATAAAACAAGCATATCAGCAAACTCTGAGTTGAGCCTTTCACTATATTTACTTTGTTTTGATGAAAGTAATGTGTTGGTATTTGAGGATCTGTTTTTACTTTTTTAACTCTCTGTTTGGAAATAATTTTAAACTCACAGAAAAGTTGCAAAAGTAAAATTAATACAAAGGACATCCACATTTTTCTTTTTACCTAGATGCATCCATTGCTAACAATTTACTTCATTTGTTTATTGTTTTCTTCTTCTGTTTACACACACACACACATACACACATACATACACACATATACACACACGTACACACACAGAGGCATTTTTTCTTCCTAAACCATTTAAGGATCAATTACATGTATAATGGCTTCTTACTTCTAAATATTTCAGTATGTATGTCCTACAAATAGGAACATTTCCTTATGTAACCACAGTACGGAAATCCCCCCTTATCTGTGGCTTCACATTCTGAGGTTTCAGTTGCCCACAGGAAATCACAGTCTGAAAACATTGAATGGAAAATTCCAAAAATAAACAATTCATAAGTTTTGCATTGCACGCTCTTTGATGAAATCTTGTGCTGTCCTGCTGGGCTTTGTCCAGCATCCCCATGCTGTACACATGCTACCTGCCCTTACTCACAAATCAACACCTACTCCTAATGTCCTTCTATCCATTGACATTGCCAGGGATGGATGACCCAGCATCACCAAAGCAGATGACCCTCCTTACGGAATGTTGTCAGAAGCTCAGCAGCGTAAACCTACATCACAATGTCTACACAATTCAACTCGCTTCGTCTCATCACTTAGGCATTGTGTTATCCCACCTCATCACAAGAAGAAGGGTGAGTACAGTATAAGAAGATATTTTGTGTGTGTGTGTGTGTGTGTGTGTGTGTGAGCGAGAGAGAGAGAGAGAGAAAGAGAGAGAGAGAGACCACATTGATACAACTTTTATATAGTATATTGTTAAAATTGTTCTATACTATTATTGGTTATTGTTGATCTTTTACTGTGCCTAATTTATAAATTAAACTTTAACCTAAACGTGTATGCATACAGAAAAACATTATATATATACATTAGGTTTGGTACCATCTCTGGTTTCAGGCATTCACTGGGGGTTTTGAAACATAACTCTCATGGATAAGAGGGGGCTACTTAACCTCAGAGAATTTAACATCATCGCAATATTAATATAATATGTATGCATTAAAATATTTTCGTCTAATTTACCATATTTAATTTTGTCAGATAACCCAATAATGTCATCTGTACATTTTTTTAATTAATTTTTTTTCTTCCATTAGAGAATTCTGCCTAAGTTTAGAAACTATATAATTGTCATTTTTAATTGGGCTTCTTTAGTCTAGAATATTTCCACGGACTTTCTTTGTTTTTTTATGAGATTAACTTTTTAAATAAAATGACTTCCCCGTTTTTATTTAATATATGCTTTTTAATTCTGTGTTTATCTGGTGTTGACTTGTGAGTAGACTCAGGCTTCTCATTCTAAGATGGACTGTGGCACAGGTCATTTGTTCTCAGTATGTCACATCTGAACACACATGCTATCTATGACTCCTTTACTGACAAAATTAGTTTTGATCACTTGATTAAGGAGCTGTTTTTACTGTATAATTACTTCTTTTCTCTCCCTGTATCTAATAAGCAGTCAATGGAAAAAAAACATTAAGACCACGCAACTATCCTGCTTCTTATCAAAAATTTTCCCTAGATCTAGCATTCATTGATGATATCTACCTGATCCAATCCCAACTCTGAAGATAGCAAATAATGATATTCCCACTACACCTGTGCCTAGACATTTACCAGGTAGTCTTCTACACTCTACTTCAGCAAAGGACCTCCTTTCTCTTCTGCTTGTGTATATTTGTATCTGTGCATGCATATATATTAATATATTTATTCATTTATCTACTTATTATCTATTTCTTTCAATGATTTACAATGCATTACTATAGCTAATGTAGTATAAGTATCCCAGATTTGACAAGTGGGAACCCTTATACCTGGCTTCTGTGTCCATGTGTAATACCCTCCCCCTTCTTTGTTATTTTAGCAATTCATTATTTTTTGGCATAGCAAGATATTCTCAACTCACTTTCTAACTACCCTGCCTTAATCCTGGAACCAGTTAATCTCTGAGGATCCCTGTCTCAAAGATCTATTTTCAATAACAATTTGGCCAACCAGACAAACTCTCAAGGCAGGGTCTACTTTTTTCTTTCTCTCAGCTCAAAATGAACAATAGATGCCGATACCATTATTATTGTTTTTTTTTTTTTTTTTGAGACAGAGTCTTACTTTATTGCCCAGGCTAGAGTGAGTGCTGTGGCATCAGCCTAGCTCACAGCAACCTCAAACTCCTGGGCTCAAGCAATCCTGCTGCCTCAACCTCCTGAGTACCTGGGACTACAGGCATGTGCCACCATGCCCGGCTAATTTTTTCTATATATATTAGTTAGCCAATTAATTTCTTTCTACCAGCTCTTGCTCAGGCTGGTTTCGAACTCCTGACCTCAAGCAATCCTCCTGCCTCGGCCTCCCAGAGTACTAGGATTACAGGCGTGAGCCACCATGCCTGGCCAGGTACCATTATTAATTGAGCATTTACTCACTATGTGCCAGGCACTGCTACTGGATTTATATAAATTAATTCAAATATGGAACATTAACCTACAAGATAAGTGCTGCTGTCACCATTTGACAAGCAACAAAATGAGACCCTATGCAGCTAAATAACTTGTCCAAGTTTATTAAAAATAATTATAAGAGCCACTTGTGAACACATTGTTTATTAACAAATTACTTCCTTATCCTATTACATTCTAGAACAATAATGACAAAAGACATTAATTGAGGAGTAGTAGAATATAAAAGCAAAATTTAACAGATAAATCTCACCAGTTTCCCAGGATCTATTATATTTTCCTAAGTAGTCTGTGGGTTGAATAGTGATATTCAGTAGATTTTCGGTTGCTACAACAGATTTTTTTCCTGCTTCGATTGAATAGAAGGCACAATTTATTAAAAAGAAGTTTATAAATGATTATTATTAGAAGGAAAGTGTAATGATAAGTGTAAAAATACAATTCCTTACTTAAGCTAAATTTATCCAGCTACCCAACCTACCATAAACACAACTCATATAAAACACGCTTTTTAGTATGTTTTTCTGGCCTTAGGCTTTCTCTCCCTCATTCTGGATTGATAGCCACTGACTGTTGTACCTACACCCTACAGGCTCTCCTCTACACCAATTTCTTACTCTACATCAGAATAATTGTTTTTGTTGTTATTGCTTTTTAATGCACAAAAGATCAAATAACCTCTTCCTTAAAACTGTGTTCCATGGAGTACCAGAGTTAAGAGGCTGAGCTAACAGGTTTATGCATTCTTTCTTTTTGGTTTGACTAGCCAAGCCCTGCTTTTGTCTAATTCATGTAGTAGAATTACAAGTAACATTTTTGATGAAATAAGAAAGCATTTGTTCTGGTTCATTATTTGTTAGTAGAGATAAGCCATACATTGGCATGGGCTTTTGCAGCTTAGATGTACAATGGGTACACTAAATTTATCCCGTCTGCATCACAGAGCCTTTTCTGTGATAAAATGAGACAATTCATGTGAAAAAGTTTTGGAAATTGTGAATTTTTATGCAAAAGTACTTTTTTATGGTGGAATGATCATCATTACTATCCAGAGCTGGAGAAAAGCCTCAGCAAATGAATGCACTTAAGAGTCATTACAGTACACTTCTAAGTGTTTATCTAGAGATGAACACTTTCTTGCAATACTAGTTAAATCCTTCTATAAACACCTTCAAGTCTTCTTAATATTATGTTGCCAAAAATAAATTCAATAAATAATTCAGTAAATCTTAAAAAATAATATTATTTTGTTCTTAGGCCAGAAAACAAATTATCTCATATATCAGTGCTTGGTAATGACCACCAGCAGCAGTTTTCGTACATCTTGTATTTATGAATGGCCTCCCTGCAACATTTAATGATGATAAATTGCTCCCAAGTGGGCAAAAAGAAGTTGTGATTGTGGACAATCTGATGTATAGAACATTTGATAATCTGATGGTCTGCTGGCAGCTATGGCTAAAATTGCCTTTAACAGAACTAAAGAAACTAAAAAGAAATGTGCCTTTGTCACCAGAGCAAGTACATGTCTTACAAAGAAGTCTGTGTCATAGTAAAGATTTGAGGAACAAGAGCCAGCATATCTGATGAAGCAGCTGGAGGTTGAGATGTCAAATTAAAACTGCATGAAGCAGGGTTAGGCAGGGCAACATGGGACAGGGGCAGGAGGTCAAAGCCAAGTGTTTAGCAAGGAAGCAGCTTGTGAAGTCTAAGTGCTGGGGTTGATTTGCAAAACAATCATTTAAGGTAAAACATTGTCTCTTTAGACAGTGAAAACTTACAAATCAGACAAGGTTTGGGGGCTCTAGAATTGGAAAAATAAGATGGGGAGAGTCTATAATATAGGCACCAACTTCTGGCAACAGTCTGAGATTTCTGGAACAAAAAGACCAGGTCAAAAGATCTAAGTGACAAGAAACCAGAATCCAGACAGGATTTTGTGTTATATCACAGGTCACTCATAGCAAGCATGGACTTTGACTAAAATAATCATTTTCTGAAGTAGCTTTAAAAAACCACTCATTCCCAAGATAATATTTTTGTCTAAAGGTTTGGGAAGTTCAATACTCATAGGCTTGTGTAAAATCAAGATGAATTATATGCAGTGCAGTCATTCATCAGAATCACTCTTCAGATATCTTCAGCATACCACCTATGCCCCAAGAGTTTAGCTCTAATACCTAAATACTTAACACAGCTTGATCAAATTGCAGAGTAGTGAGCATGAGTTTTGAATAGTCATTCTTGCCCTAAAGTGCTCTGAAAAGCACCAGAGATATATTATTCCTGCGATTCTTATGAAGGCTCTCCATGTTATGAAGGCTCTTCCCACTCATTTGGAAAAAAAAAAAAAATAAGAAAATTAGACTTGGCTATGTTGAGGACACATGCCAAAGGTCAAACATCTAAAATGGATGAAGCTAAGGTTTTCTACTATGTCCACCACAACAGTTATGTTTTTCCCATTTAGTCTCTAATGTTATAAAAAAAAAATAAGGATCTCTAATATTAATGAATGTTAAATTGATAATGATAGTGTGTTAGGATATTTTTAACTAGGCTGTGAAATATCAAGGGAAAGTTTGAAAATTCTGAGGTGCTATTTTAAATTATAGTATATAATAAAAATTAGTTCAAATATTATACATTAGCAAGGTGGATATACATTTTATATTTTATATACCCTGGTGTATGTGTTAGTATCATGCTTTACTTCAAATTAATTTAATTAATGTCAAATTAAAATTTTAATTTTAAAAAATGCATAGTCTAAATATGCTATTGACCTATACATTATAGAGGCCAAAATCTTCTGTCCATAACTCTAGTATTGCAACGGAATTCCTGACCAAATTCTTTAGGCAATTAAAAACATTTTGTCTCTTATATGTATACCATGGAGTACTATTCAGCTCTAAGAAACAATGGTGATATAGCACATCTTGTATTTTCCTGGATAGAGCTGGAACCCATACTACTAAGTGAAGTATCCCAAGAATGGAAAAACAAGCACCACATATATTCACCATCAAACTGGTATTAACTGAGCAGCACCTAAGTGGACACATAGAAATTACATTAAATGGGTATTGAGAAGGTGGGAGGGGGGAGGAGGGAGCGGGGATATACATATATAATGAGCGGGGATATACATATATAATTATAATGTGCATTATAATTATACATATATAATGCACATCTCACTCATATATAATGAGTGAGATGTGCACCATCTGGGGGATGGTCACGCTTGAAGCTCAGACTTGGGGAGGGGGAGCAAGGGCATTATTCGAAACCTTAAAATTTGTACCCCCATAATATGCTGAAATAAAAAACAAAATTAAAAACACAAACATTTTGTCTCCCTCTTAAGTATACATATTCCCTCATGTTTGTGGCAATGCTGTGTTCCATCCATGATAAAGTGATGATAATATGGACACATCGACATCAGGTACAGTATATAATTCTTTAAAATGTTCAATCAATGGACTTTACATGTGATATCTAAAGCACATGTTTTCATTCTCCAAGGTCTATGTGTAAAAAAAAATAATAAAGCTCATGTTTTTGGTTTTCTTTTTCAGAATTTAAATACAATATTGTGTGCGACAATTTCTAACGATGTGTGTGGTGAAATTGCTACTTGGCAAAAATACTTTAGGAGGAGTAAATGCAGATTATGAAATCTTCTGGGAAAATGATTCCCAAAATCAAGTGTATTAAAATACCACTTGGAAAGCTAATGAAAATGTAAATTACCTAGAGACTGGTCTATAGATATCAGTGATATTGAAAGCTGAAACTCTAGCAAACACATTTAGTGTTTTCCAAAGCAAGTTGTTCAAAAGCACATGATGGTTAGACCACACTAATGTCTTCAAATTTAATCCCCCAAGAAAATTAAAGTCATCAGTCTCATTCTTCAGCAGCTTAACTGTACCTGGAAATTACCTCACTGAAATATTTTAATGCTCATTTTATATATTAATTATGTATTTATTAAATGCATATGATATACGAGGCACTGAGCCTTTGAAAGATAGGGAAAGAAGACACAAAGCACGTGGTTCAAAGTTCCTCAAAATGAGCTATATGGACTATCTGCATGCAAATTGTGCCAGGTATTTTTATAAAATAAGATTTCAGGGTACCACACAAACTGGTCAATAAAAATCTATGTCGCTGGATCCCCGATGTCTGCAATTTTCAGGACCACTGCAGGTGATGGGAGTGTACCCCAAGTTTGAAAACCACTTGCTCCTTTAGATCATATGGCAGCAGAGTGTCAAATACATTGGGTTAAATGAGTGGAAAGGTTTAAAATCACAAAGGGCTTGAAGAGTTCATTTTATTAAACAAAAATGGAAAACAATAAATATTAAAAATTAAAATTACCAATAGGATATCATAGCAATAGGATACCATTTGGATATCAAATGTGGAGCCAGAATGGTGGATGGAAATGGTTTTAATTAAAAGGGAACAATCTATTCATGATAATTCTTAGGTCTGGCCTGAGATCTGGATGGTTACCCAAGAGAATACAGGAGCAAGGGCAAGTTTGAGGAGGACGGGACAGAAGAGGATTGCCCAAGGAACAAATAAAAGCTTCAGCTCCTAGACCCTTTTACATCCTAACATGGGCACTATTCTTATAAATATTCCATAAGTAAAAGTTCTCTTCTTCTTTTTAAAGAGGATTTTCAAATTTCTATAAGCCTTATGTTCCCCCAAACCAATATTGAGCTTAGAATTGGAAAATAATAGTATCAGATTTATATGGTACCTGAGGGACTTCCAACTAGCATTGTCTCATAGGAAATTGCACACACTTTTCTAGAATTTAGAGATGATATTTTCTTATAGCTTGACCATTCAGAAATAAGCAATATAAAAACATGAGGACACAATTGTACTTCATTCCAAGATACTGTCAAACATATTATATAATATGGCTTATGTGGGCATCTAGAAAATAAATTCTTCATAGAACTATCTGCAAAAAATCCTGATATTTTCAGAAAAACTCATTTATCTCCTTGTATCAGTGAATGGTATTAGCTAACCTAAATTTCCTTTTTCTTTTATCTCTTACTAAGCTTAAAGATGAACACAAATTTAAGTTGCAATAATTATTCAATTTATGGTAGTTGGTACAGCTATCTCTATCCAGATTTTAGTTTACTTTTGATCCTTTTTATTATGTACCTATTATTTTTCTACTGAAGCATCTTTTAGAATTGGAGTGGAAGGATCATTATGTATATTTTAAATATTTTAAAGACGTATGCCCAGGACATTAAACTAAAAATATGTGGCCACCAGTTCATCACTATTTGCACTTTCTATTTCAATTAAAAGTAGCTCTAATTTTGGTCACCTTATGAGTGCATATTTACAACCTTAACAAAACGTAAATCTTAGAGCTCTGGTTTGGTTAAGAAAAACCAAACAAACATTGAGTGGAATTTTGGGTAAAGGCAAGTTCCTTCTGGACTATCTAATTGGAAATATAATAGATAAAATTAATATTGCAAGTAAAAATATCTTGAAAATTAGAACAATTTATAGAAAGACATACATTTTTTCCTTGGAAAATATTGGTAACATTATTATTCACCTTGTCAATCAGTTTTAAGAAAAATAGCTAGTCTTTGCTAACTGCATGTATTATAGAAATGGATGTCAACTACCAGACCAAAGCTCAATTCTATTGCAATGTAAGTAGAGGTTTAATATTGGACGTCTTGTTAAATAATTGTGTTTAATGTCCATGTCAATGTATATTTAAACACCATACCATTGAATCATTTTGCTAGTATTATACAACATATACCTGAACAGTTGGTGTGTTTTTAATGTCAGAAGAATCCACTCCCAGGTAAATTTCAAGATGAGGGTTTCTCTGTGTCATACTTCTACAATGTACACAAGAGCCATTCAAGCCAGACATAAAAATAAGCCTTAAAATGGTTAACAGAAAGAAGCTAGGCTGTCACATTCAATGTGACAGAATTGGTACAGCAAATCTTAAAATAGAAGTTTTAAGGACAATATATTTAATGTAATGTATGCTACAGATATCATTGTCTGTAACCATCAGAATAATGGTGTAAGGCTTTTCTTCCAGATTTGATCCTGCAGAATTGCAATGAGCATTTACTGCTCAGTTTGGTTCAAAGAGCAAAGAGAGTCCTAGTATAGCTCCTAAGCTATACTAGGCTATAAGCCTATCCTAAGCTATAAGCCTATCCTAAGCTATAAGCCTATCCTAAGCTATAAGCCTATCCTAAGCTATAAGCCAAAAGAGTCCTAATATAGTCCTAGTATAGCTGACATATTACTCTTCACCCAGAAATTCTGAATCAAAAGATGTGATCAGAAGCTCTGGTGTGTACTGAGGTTTTTGTTTTTGTTTTTGTTTTTTTTAAGATGCCATCAGAGAGCACAATATTATTGGTCTTTTGTTGTTGTTCTTAGACACTCCATTTAATGATTTTTCTTGATAGCCAAATAACTCTCTCAAAAGCCTAGCTTTGTTTCTCTCTGCTAAATGAGGACTGTTTACTACAAAGAGAAGCTAAGCCTACCAAGTGTTTCACATAAACTCTGCAGATAACCTAGTGTGGGAAAGCAAAAAGTAAATAGGCAATTACACTAAAATGTGTTAAGTGCTTCAGTAGACGTGAGCACATAGATCTATGGGACACCAAACTTTACTTTGGGCAATAGGAAAGATCCACAGAGGATAAGTTAAACAAAATTTAAGGCTGAATAGAAGTGAGCATGGCTGAGTTAAAGGATTCTGGAGTATACCATATAGTAAAACAACAGAATGTCATCACCCTGATAAGGTTCTTTTATAAAAATAATTTGAGATACTGATTGGATGTTCACATGTTGTTACTCTAGGTTTTTTCTGTTTAAAGGTAGACATTAGTGAGTATAATTTAAGGCAAAAATTTCAAGTCAGAAGTAAGTTAGAAGCACAGCTATGACATTCAATAACTTTGCGAATACAGTCAAATTATGTCATTACCATGACCTGTAATTTTCCAATAAATACAATTGGAATAATAATACCTTCCTCACTAATTTGGTGTGAAAGTACATGTAAAATAGCAAGTATAGTATAAGCATGTGAGGAGAGCATCATAAACATACCCCCTTAATTCATTATTGAATAATTGCTGCAGACTTTATACAGTATAAGAATATCAGTCTGATAAAACTAAGGTATTATCCAATTGAGATGATATTAATGAATCATATATGTGTTTATGCTTAGTTTAAATTTCCTTTTTATATTTCTTTCTTACTTAGTAGAAACTACCCTTGTTCGTTTAACATCAACTTCTCCCTTCACCTGAGTGTTTCATATCAACTGATTTTATAATATTTAATTTGGTATATGCAAATATTTTTATGATAATTTTAATGTTGTATGTCAGATATGGTCATTCTGTTCACGCTGATGTCTTATTGCTTATGTTCAGTGGCAGATAGATAAAAAATAAGTAAAATAATCATGAAAAGCATACTATAATGAACAATAATGAGAAAGAATATTTCATATGTAATAGCTATTTCCACATGAGGGCACTGGTCTGTAAAAGAACACATTTATTTTTTTCTTTACCACATGAGAAATAATATCTAGAAGTCCTGGTTCTGAAATGGATGCCATAATTTTTAGGTTCAGCAGTCTCATCTGAGCACTCTGAACAAAAATGGACCATCTGCTTTGGCTTGTTAAGATATAATCATTTCATTGATCCTTCTAGGCATGCATGTTTCAATTACAACTCATTCCCACTTTACTAATAAGGGTCTCTTGTTGGATAATTTTTGTTGCTGTTATTCAGTCCTCTTGTCATATTTGACTCCTACCTTTTTTGGTTACAATTAGTTTTTATGACAAAAAAAAAAAAAAACAAGACAACACTCCTGATAAATAAGACAACACTTTAGAGTAAACATAATACTTTAACCGGTATTTTTATACTTAAATATAAACATCTAAAATATTTTTAAGTATCAGAAAATACTGGAAGATTACTGTTGCACTGTATAAGCAGACATTTGATTGTGTAATGCCATTAACACAAAATCAACTATCTAGGGGTAAGCTGATGTCTAAGCTAAGTTGTTATAATTTTTTTGTGTGTGTGCTGAAGAATGCATTGTTTTTAAAGCCTAATTTTGGAGATATAATCGTCAATCTGAGAAATAACTTTAGCTAAGAAAAAATTTAATTCCCAACTAAAAAACCTCCCTTTTTAACTTAAAGAGTAAAAATGATAATAATAAGAAAACACATGAAATTATTAGGTTTATCTTTGGTGGTGTTTTGGGTAAGAATCTGATTTCAGTTAAGAACAGAGGTTAAGAGGGAGCATTCTGGGAAAAGGCTACAGTTGAAGAATTGTAGCCTATAGATGGTCTTGCATTTTAGGTAGTGGCAAAAAAAAAAAGTTACAATTCTTCAACATTTTATTATAAAATTTTTTCAAACTTATAGCAATATTCAATGAATATTACAGTGAACTAGTTATTACCTAGATTCTAAAATTAACATTTTTCTATAAATACTTATCAAATATCTATCCTTTAATCCATTTTTCTTTCCAATTATTAACATATTTTATTTTTGGTACACTTCAAAGTAAATTGCAGACATCACTAAACTTCCCCCTAAAACTCTCAGCATGTGCATAATTAACTAAAGCTCCTTGACTCAAGTACTTTCTTGGCCCGTATTAAAGCTATTTATGAGGCAAAGGCGTGTGTATGTGTGTGTGTGTGTGTGTGTACGTGTGTGTGTCTGTTCCAAAAATGCTTTATAGATATCTAACACTGTCCTTGGTACTCCACCTAAGATATTATATAGACCACCTGTATAAAACGACTTCAATTACCAATCTCAAAATTTAACATGAACAAGAGTATCTGGTGGCTAAGTTTCCACAAAACAAATTTTTTAAATTAAACTTAATTTTATTACCTTGCATGACAGTTCATATTTTAATATGACTTTATAATAAAGGAATCTCTGCTTTAGGCAAGATTTTCTCATGTGTTTGTTTCTGATGGTGTATTTCATTTTGAATTGTTTCATTCCCCCCTTAAGGTGCATAGCACCTTGAGACAGGAGACATGGTGTTGTATGAAGACAGAAAGTAAATGCAGTGGCCCTTACTAGACACTACCTAATATTGTGTAGATGCGGTTCCTCATCGTGTCACAGAAAATGATTTATTTTCTCCAATCAAGGTTGTATGTAATTTCAAAATCCATTAATGATCTTATTAATCAAAGTGTTACTATTTTGAATAATTTATGTAATAAAGCAATGGCACAAGGAGAATAAAATGCTAAATCCATGTATTTCCAAGTACACACTGAAGTAGTTTCCAAGGCCAAATTTCACAAGCTGAGTCATATCTGACAGCTAGTTACAAAGTCATTGCTGAATTAGAATAAGCTCCAGTTTGTAAAACCCATGCAGAGTCTGAAGGCAGTCCTCTAAGTTGTTACTTACTGGATGATAAAAAGGTCTGCCCAGGGCTGCAAGGGTGGCAGGAGACAGTCAGAAGGCTTGGAACAGACTCTGTGTCAACAAATATGAAATTATTTCAACATTTAAACAACTGGTCCAGCTCTCATGTTGTGCATTGCCCAAATGTTAGTCCTATCGTTTAGGCGAAAATCAAAATAGTATTCTTGGTACTGGAAATATACTTTCATTAGAGTTAAGGAGCATCGCCAAAGAAAAAGTTGTCTTTTCACTACATTTAATTATAATATTTTCTGGACTTTGTGTTTTTAAAATGTCATTGCACATCATGCTGTAAGGGACAGTGCTTTTTCCTCTAGAGCAGGAAATGTGAAATAAGAAGTTAGTCAAATTACCACAGACCACATTTTGAAATGAAGATAGATCAGTGAGGAGGGACAAAGTAATTAGAGGATGCAAGGAAAATAGATGAAGAAAGGTCAGTTAATTTTCATATCACTTGTTATAACCTTAGTATTTTCTATTGCTGTCAATTAAAAACAAGCAGCAGTTCATTAAAGGAAACAGAAGGCATGGAGAATACTTCAGCAAAACATAAGTTACAAAAGTGGTGTTCTCCAGAAAAGAGACTGTTCAACTCTTCACCTGCTGTAATGTTTGCTCGCAAGCTGCTTTCTTTCATCATCTGTCTAGCTATCAGCACCAGTGAAACTCTGTTTTCTTCCTCTACCCTTTGGAAGGCAAATCCTTCATATATGCCGGTACATATATAACCCCAAAATTAGACACACACACACACAAGAAACACATAGATTTGTCTTAGAGTTATTTGAAGAATTAACTATTAAATTTGTTTATTTTTTTAGAGTTTAGGTGGGTCCTAAAATACTGAGTGTCAAACAACTAAACAATAAAAAATGACATTAGCCAAAAATAAAGTAATAACAAAAAAGTAATAAAAATTATCACCTAATAATTTCAAATTGAAGAGTGTTTTTGGAAAATCAAATGAAAAATAAATTATGGATATTCTGATATATATGTATGTGTGTGTGTATATATATACATATATATATAATGCAATAGGTATCAAAGAAAATACAAATGATTATGATTTTGCTAAAGATAAGGGAAAGAGGGAGAGAGAGACTCCTGAGGAAAGAGTGTTAAAGAGAGAAGATTTTGGAAGTACTAATATGCAAAGGAAGGGGCTTCTACTGAATCCATTGTCTTTCTTTGCCAGACCAGGCTACAGTTCTATTTCCATACTCCTAAATCTGTGTACGTACAATCAGTACTTTTCCTTAGACAAAATTGATCACTTAGAGCCATTTAATGTACAAGATTGTTAAGAAGAAAGTAATCTTATGAATAAATATCAGAGGTCAAGTTATAAAAGGGTGGAGACAGACCAGTAGGAAGTTGAGGTTCAGATATAAAACTATTATATATCTTCATTTCCAAAAGTTTTCTAAAGGTCAACTGCACAGGATGAAAACACAAATATTGCAAGTAGTCTCTAGTTTAAAGGTGGGGGATTGGGATGATCACAGATTTCGAGGGAAAAAAGGTGTAAAGATATATAAGAGGAGCTTCATGGCAACCATTGCTGGCTAAATTCTGATGGAACAAGAAATAAGAAAAATGACAAACACCGTGGAGAAAAACTAGGTAGAAGAATGTCTCAGTGATGGAAAATATACCTTTATTTGTTCAAAACTTCTCTTTCCTGCACCTATATCAGAAATATGGATAAAACTTCAGATTCTTTTTGGAAACAGTGTTCTAGGAAACTGCCCACCATCAGTTGGAATTGGCATAGGAGTAGGAGGATTGGTAAACTGTTAATAAAAGATAGATTCAAATATAATGAGAAGATAGAAGGTTGGTGTGACAAGGAAAATTAAAAATTAAAAAAAACAGAATATAAAAGACATGGTGATAGCATTAAGAAGTCTAACACAAGTGTAACTGGAATCTCAGAAAGAAGAGAAAATAAGATAGAAGCTGCTAGGATCAAAAGACGTCATTCCTTCAAATGAACAGTGTCTTACACAGCTAACTTCCCAACCAAAAAAACATGGAAGCTAGGAGACAAGGAGTGGCATCTTCAAAATGCTAAAATAAAATAATCACCAATGTAGAATTTTATACCAACATATACCATAAGAACACAGTGGGAAAAAGATGATTGTAGACAAAAAATGAAGCTTACGAAATCTGTCACCAGAAGAAACATACCAAAGAAAACACTAAAAGATGCTTTTCAAGAAGAAGGAAATGATCATGTAGATGCTGGGAAATTCTTTTCCATAGTACTACCTTTCGTGGCCAGGCATGGTGGCTCATACCTATAATCCTAGTACTCTGGGAGGCCAAGGTGGGCGGATCATTTGAGCTCAGGAGTTCGAGATCAGCCTGAGTAAGAGTGAGACTCCGTCTCTACTAAAATAATAAAAAGAAAGTTAAAAAAGAAAAAGAAATTTTAAAAAGCAGTACTACCTTTCGTGATTTTGTTATTTACCTATTCATGTTTTAAATTTTAACCAGTAATAATTAAAAATAGATTTAAAAAAATAATAATATGAGGTGGAAAAGATGACTAATTTTTCTCCATAACTAATGAATATGTAATTTGAGGAAATAAACTTAGCTGGAAGGGAAAAAATTACAGATATATAATAGTTGTACATATTTATAGTTGTACATATTTCCATGTGATATTTTGATACAAGCATACAATGCATAATGATAAAACCTGGGTACGTAGGGCATCCATCACCTCAAACATTCATCATTTCTTTGTGTTGTGAACATTCCAAATTTACTCTTCTAGCCGTTTTGAAATATATAATAAATTACGGACCTTATTTCTTCTAACAGTATTTTTATACCCATTTGCCAACGCCTCTTTATCCTCCTCTCTCCACTAACCTTCCCAGCCTTTAGTAACTACCATTTTATTCAATATCTCCATTATATTTTGGGGATATGCGGGAGGTTTTCAGCTCACACATATGAGTGAGAACATGTGACATTTCTCTTTCTGTGCCTGGCTTATTTCACTTAACATAATGTCCTCCAGTTCTACCCATATTATTGCAAGTGACAGCATTTCATTCTTTTTTATGGTGGAATAATATTTTATTGTGTATATATACACCACGTTTTCTTTGGTTTTTAGTTGTTCAGCCTGAAATTAAATGGTTTTAATGAAATAGAGTGGCCACTCTTCAAGGATTAGGGAAATGTGTTCAGTTAGTGCATTTAGGCAACTAAAACTATCCCTATATTAATAAATATTTATTCATTCACTTAACACATGTTTTATTTGCTACCACCTATGAGATCAATTGTTTTAGGTAATGTAGATACATTTTTAAATAAACAGAAAATACTCCCTGTCTACGTGGAGCTTAAACTCTCCTCATAAAGGCACATAAACTTACAATATTTCTAATCAGTAATATTGTAAGTCAGAGTGCTGAAGCTTATGAAGAGATGAAACAGGCAAGGGAATTAGGAGTTGTGGGCACTGGTGTGGAGTTGTGGTTTAATTAGGATATTTAGATGACCTCACTGAGAATGTGACAAGTATCTGTAACTTAAAGGAAAAGAGAGAGCATACCATGAAAATATAAGGGGATTGGATGGCAGGGCATATGGTGCCAGGCAGGGGGGTGCAGGTGCAGAGGCTACCGCGTCAATAACATGCCTATGTGGCGGAGGTCAGTGAGCTGAGGGCATTGGTGGAGGCTGAGGTCTGAGAGTTAGTGTGGTGTTGGGAATACACACAGGGCCTTGAACGCCATTATAACAATTCGGTTTTGACTCTGAGGCAAGTGGGAAACTGTCATAAAGTTTTGAACCAAGGAGTGACACTCTGACTTTTATTTTAAAACAACCACTCTGCTGTGTTGAAAATAGACTGAAGCAATGGAGACTAAGGGAAGAATCGAGGATGGCAGTTGGAAACAGTGGCAATGTTCCAAGTGAGACCTTTGCTGGTGTATTGGGATCAAGGACATCATCCAAGGTTTTTTTTTTATTTTTTTATCTGAGCCACTGAAAGGATGAAGATGCTATCTGCCAGTTGAGAATGATATTAGGGAGAACAGGTTTGAGGGATGTTTTTAATATATTTTCATTGTTATTCCAAATAAAAATGAAATTTGCTTCTAAGAATTTGTTGTGCAAAATTTTAGTGTATTTTGCAAATGATAATTTGGATTACTTATAAGAAGTGCTTTCTAATACTCATTCCTATAAATTATTTTAAACAGAGTTTAGTGGTCAATTAATCTCTTGAGCTTCAGTGTTCTACTCTATAAAAGTAAATGCTTCTGTGAGAATAAAATGAGAAAATACCTTTAAAGCATTTGGTACATAGTAGGCATATTCTCACCCCTTTATAGCTCTATAACATTGAAGGACATTTTATTGTTCAGTTTATCATAATAATGTCCTGGAGAAATGCAATAAAACTTTTCATTTCTGTTTGCAAAGAGTTAAATTTAAAAATATATAGGCATAAAGAAAAGAAAAAGAGAGGATATATATATATAGTCAGAATTCTGCAAGATGTTCCAAACCCAGGTGTTATTATTATGAATTATAGGGAAATATGTTTCCACAATTTGGACTGTAATGTTACAACAATGACTGAATAATAGATTTTCAAATAAGATTTTGACAAATACGCAGTCAGTGTAGCATAATTATATTACAAACTATTGTTAATGGCACGCTCAATAGGCCCTAAGCTTTGTGCTATGCACTTTTAAAGGTTCTTTTCATTTATTCCTTCTAACAGACCTAAGAAATATAATTTTTTCCATTTTTATAAATTAAAAAAAAACAATGGAGAGAGGCCATGTACTGTATAATGCAGCCAATAAGTGCTAGAACAGGGATTTAAAGCTATCTTGAGTCTATGAAATGGTCTCTAAAAATATGGTGCATTAAAAACAGAAGAAAAAATCCTAGATGAAAATTCAGAACACAGAATTTTAACAGTGATGATGAATAGTGGCAGTGCAGAAGACTATTTTTTTCAACTTTGATACATTTTAAAGTGTTTTCAACAATGAGCACTTTTTACTCTAATAACCAGACAAAAGTATAAAAACAAAATCTGATAATCACATATTATCATTAACTCTGTAGTCTTCTAATTTATTAACTGAAGCCTTTAACAGATCATAGCACAATTATTTGGGCATGTTCCCAATATAAGCACTAAATTTTTTTTATACTTTCACTCTGTTTCTCAGCTATTCATATATCCTTTGATCAAGGTCTTCCCTGCTTCGATTTGCACTGGCCTGAAACAACCTCTTTGACTGAGGCTTCTTTTAGAGTATTTAGAAGACCTTTTGTCCCCCTTTAAGATGCTTTTCACCTTCCCTGCTCATTCCATTTTTTTCAGGACTATTTTTCTCTTATATGACTTTCACGGTGTCTTGAACCTGGTCTTATCCCATTGCCTTGATCTTCTTTCATCTTAGTACAGATAGTTCTATTATCCATTGCTCTATTTGCTATCTTTTTATTTACCAACTATAGCTTTTTCTGAATCCTAGAAACAGTCTGCATGACCTGCTAAATAAAATAAACTTTAAGAAAGCATTTTCTGCACCCTGGCATTTAAAGCAGTTATTCTGACTAGTATTCCATAGTATGAAGGATGATTTAGTGCCATTTGCAACAATCTGGATGGAACTGGAGACCATTCTCCTAAGTGAAGTATTTAAAGAATGGAAAGACAGACACCACATGTACTCAATATTAAATTGGAAGTGATAAATGAGCACAGATGTGCATAGAGTGAAATATAACTTAATGGAAAACCAATGGGGAGGATGAGCAAAAACCTCCCTAAGGGGTACAGTGAACACTATCTGGGTGATAGGCACAATTATAACCCTGACTCAAGCATTACAAAAGCGATCCCTGTAACCAAAAACATTTGCGCCCTGGAAATACTTTGAGACTAAAAAAAAAAAAAAAAAAAAAAAGAACCAGTTAGCCTGACTAATCTCCTGAACAAAACAAACCCTTCTACAGGGTAATCTCTCAAACTGAGTGCTTTCAAACTGAAACACAAAACTGTTAGATTATTTTATTGTATCAACTATTTTTCTGACTACACACTTAGAAATATGGACACACCTCATATCTATAAAATATGCACATATATCATAAAATCTCAGTGTTGGAAGAACCCCTGAATATCATCCGTTGAAGTCCAATCACCCAACGAATGTTGGATCACTTCAGTATTTTCCTCACTGAGCAAACACTGCCCTCTGCCAACACCTGGAAAATTCTAGTAAGCACCAAGCATTAGACGTTGGTGCATTTCCCTCTGTCGTAGTGAAACCTGTCTTCCTAGAGAGTCCCTAGAGATTTTAGCTATTTATTCTTAGTTCTTCACCCTGAATTTGCACATGATAAGTCCAACTCCTCTTTTGTATAAGAGTCCTTAAAATACGATTAAGGACAGCTATTGGATTTTCCACAAGGCTTCTATCTTCTACCTGCTCCTGTTTGTTCTACCTTAAAGTCATCTTTAAAATCAACAAAAGAAAACCTTTACTGAAAACCAACAAATACCTTACATCTGATTGTGATTTTGAGTCTACTGTAAGGACAAATACAAATTAAAAATAAGAGGCTTAGTTCTCTCTGTTGAAACTAGTTTCCCCTCCACTCCCTTTCCTAGAAGCATGGTAAGTATGTCTCTGCCTCCTTGAAATGTATGTAAATCGTTTTAAAGGCTAAAAGCAGACCCCAGGTCTTTGAATGTTTCCTGGAGGATCTGGGCGCCATCTCACTGAAATGTCATCAGCAAGGAAAATAGAACCTCTGTCCCCCAGTTTCCTAGGACAATAAGGAGCCTAACTTCAGCTAGTTCCAAATTGCAAGCCTATCTTAACTCATAAACATTGGAGAAATTTATTTTTTCTATTAAGGGCAATTAGCAAACACCATGTGGCCACCCCAGTTATAAAGTGAATTAAGCATGAACTGTGGGTGACAAACAGTGCTATCAAGTCCCTTAGTTGAGAGCTAGTTACTGTTTCTCTTGAGAACTTGTATGGGTTGTGTTTGCTTGGCTCTACAAATGGGTAAGATTTTTTTCTGTCCCAACAATCTTTTTAGCAAATTGACAGTGATGTGCATCACATTCCTGTTTAATGCTTATTAAATAATAAAACTATTATCTTTCTTCTATTTTGTAGAGAGGTTATCTGAGGTGGCAGCAGTTTTTTATTTGATTTGATTTTAGTTTACTTTTATTTTATTTTAATAGATATATTTCCCCAACACTGCCAGAAGGAATCTCACATATAGTTATTTAATTGAAAGGATATAGGATTTTATTTACAAATATGATCACATAATGAAAGCCCATTATTTGTGATGGAGGCAAAGGGAAGGAAAGTGTTTGTGATTACTTTTAAAATTTACTTTTAAAATCAACTTTATGATATCCATTAAAAGCATTTAAGAATTAGCTGATGTTATTGCAAAGCCATTAGTTATGATTTCTGCCATCTCACTGAAGACACATAATGGCCTGAAGATTAAAGATAATACAAGGAAATACACACACACACACACACACACACACACACACACACATAGCTCAAAAATAGTTTTAAAATGAGTTTAGAAGTTATATACTGACTATGCTAATATTAAACTTTCTGATATTATAGAATAAAATAGCAGTCAATCATTTAATTTGCAAAAAACTTATAAAGAACATGTTTTGAAGGAAACTTTATCAGGCCAACAGAATGCAAATCCACAAGGCAAGGGAAAAAGTGATTTGAGGTGGAGTTAAATATCTACCTTTATATCCTTTCAGCATAGTTAAGAACAGATTAAGACTCATCTTTATTGCTTAGTGAACATCCATCCAACAACATAATGTTTTAGGATTACAGAGTATCATTTAGTATTTCAATCAATGACTTGTAAGTTTGAATGGGTATTTCATTCATTTATTCATCTATCATCTTTCATTTATTCATCTAGCATCTGGTCATGTACTCTATGCCAAGCACTGTAATAGACACCAGAAATTAAGTATGGAAAAACATTCCATCTATTCAAAAACTACAATCATCAAGGAAATGTAATCAAATAAATGCATAACAACAATTGTAATACATGACAAGAAGATTGGGTGCTCTGGGTGCATGCAAAGGGAAGGAAATACTCTTGAGAGTGGGAAAAGCTTCTCCTAGAAAGTAACAAGTGAAAGGACATTCGGAGAAGAATAGAGGTGGGCCAGGTAAGGGGGCAGGTAATTTGGCCAATTAGGCAGAGACATTAGCAAGTGACAAGGCCCTGAGGCAGAATGATATTGCTACATTTGAAGAATTGAAAGAAGGTTAGTAGGACTAGAAGCTAATGAGTGAGGTACATCGTTTTTGGTGGAAAGAGTTAGTGGACTTCCTTGATTAGCATTTAAATATAAGGCTATTTTTTCAATTCAAAATTTCTATATTTTGCTACAGAGAATTTTCATGTTTTATATAATTCCAGAATTTTATATATATTTAATCTGTTTTCTAATTGTCATGTTATTTACATTTTTAGTGGTGAATAACTATTAAAAGTAATTTTCTTTTTTCATTTTGTTCATTTTGTATTTTATTTCATCTTTTCCTGTAATATTTAGGTGATTAATTTCCAGATGTTTTAGATTTTAAAAATCTTCTAAAGTGACTGGTTTTAATGTTAATGATCTTTATTTTTATTTTCTATTTCATAGAAAAAGATTCTTGCTTTTATTT
>VSMD01082154.1:0-18484 GCA_008750895.1 Mirza zaza
TGTAGCAATCAAAAATGTAACAAAGCAGACAAAAACATATGCTGGGGAAAAGAATCCCTTTTCAATAAATGGTGCTGGGAAAACTGGATAGCCACTTGTAGAAGGCTAAAGCAGGACCCACACCTTTCGCCTCTCACAAAAATCAACTCACGCTGGATAACAGACTTAAACCTAAGGTATGAAACTATTAGAATTCTAGAGGAAAATGTTGGAAACACTCTCCTAGACATCGGCCTAGGCAAAGAGTTTATGAAGAAGTCCCCAAAGGCAATCACAGCAGCAACAAAAATAAATAAATGGGACATGATGAAACTAAAAAGCTTCTGCACAGCCAAAGAAATAGTCATGAAAGTAAACAGACAACCTACAGAATGGGAGAAAATTTTTGCATCCTACTCATCCGATAAAGGGCTGATAACTAGAATATACTTAGAGCTCACGAAAATCAGCAAGAAAAAATCAAATAACACTATTAAAAAGTGGGCAAAGGACTTCAACAGAAACTTTTCTAAAGAAGACAGAAGAATGGCCAACAAACATATGAAAAAATGCTCACCATCTCTAATCATCAGGGGAATGCAAATCAAAACTACAATGAGAGATCACTTAATGAGACTGGCCTTTATCAAAAAGTCTCCAAATAACAAATGCTAGCATGGATGCAGAGAGAGAGAAACACTCCTACACTGCTGGTGGGACTGCAAACTAGTTCAACCTCTGTGGAAAGCAATATGGAGATACCTTAAAGCGATACAAGTGAATCTACCATTTGACCCAGCAATCCCATTACTGGGCATCTACCCAAAAGATCCAATGACACTCTACAAAAAAGACACCTGCACGCGAATGTTTATAGCAGCACAATTCATAATCGCAAGGCTGTGGAAACAGCCCAAGTGCCCATCAATCCAAGAATGGATTAATAAAATGTGGCATAAGTATACCATAGAGTACTATTCAGCTCTAAGAAACAACGGTGATATAGCACATCTTATATTTTCCTGGTTAGAGCTGGAACCCATACTACTAAGTGAAGTATCCCAAGAATGGAAAAACAAGCACCACATATATTCACCAGCAAACTGGTATTAACTGAGCAGCACCTAAGTGGACACATAGGTACCACAGTAATAGGGTATTGGGCAGGGGGGAGGGGGGAGGGGTCGGGTATATACATACATAATGAGTGAGATGTGCACCATCTGGGGGATGGTCATGCTGGAAACTCAGACTTGTGGGGGGAGGGAGGGAAAGGGCATTTATTGAAACCTTAAAATCTGTACCCCCATAATATGCCGAAATAAAAAAAAAAGTAGAAATATTTCAAATGAACAACCTCTAACAATTCATTCAAAAAACTAGAAAAGCAAGAACAAACTAAACTCAAAATTAGTAGAAGGAAAGAAATCGTAAATATCTGAGCAGAAATAAACAAAATTGAGAGTAAATAAACAAAAAGGTAGTTTTTTGAAGATATAAACAAAATTGAAAAATCGTTGGGTAGATTAACCAAGAAAAAAAGAGAAAATATCCAAACGAATAAAATCAGAAATAAAAAAGGAAACATTAAAACTGGTACCATAGAAAAACAAAGAATTGTTAGAGACTATTATAAACAACTATCTGCCAACAAATTGAAAAAGCTAGAGGAATTAATGAATTCCTAGACACATACGACCTACCAAGATTGAATCAAGAAGACATTTTAAAAACCCTGAAAAGACCAATTATGAATAACACAATTGAATCTGTAATTAATTACAAACTCTCCCATCAAAAAAAGAAGCCCAGGACCTGATGGCTTCACTGCTGAATTCTACCAAACACTTAAAGAATAACTAATACCAATTCTTCTCAAACTCTTCCTAACCAGAAAACTTCCTTCCAGAAAACTGAAGAGAGAATTCTTTTAAATTCATTCTATGAAACCAGCATTACCCTGATACCAAAACTAGATAAAGATACAACAAAAAAAGGAAAACTACAGGCCAATATTCCTGATAAACATATATGTAAAAGTTCTCAACAAAATACTAGCAAACTGAATCCAGAAGCACATTAAATAGATCATTCACCATGATCAGGTGAAATTTATCCCAGTGATGCAAGCATGGTTCAATATATGCAAATCAATATACATGATATATCACATCAACAGAATGAAGGATAAAAACCACATGATTATCTCAATAGATACAGAAAAATCATTTATGAAATTCAACATCCCTTCATGATAAAAACTTTCAACAATTAGGTACAGAAAGAAGATACCTTAACAAAATAAAGGCCATTGTCTTAGTCCATTTGTGTTGCCATAAAGGAATATGTGAGGCTGGGAAATTTATAAAGAAAAGAGGTTTATTTGGGTCATTGTCCTGCAGGATATAGAAGAAATCAGTATCAGCTTCTGCTGAGGGCTTCAGATTACTTGTACTCATGGTGGAAGGCAAGGGAAACTGCATGTACAATAACTACATGGTAAGATAAAAATCGAGAGAAAAAGAAGAGGTGCCATGCTCTTTTCAATAATCAGTTTTCACAGGGACTAAGTGAGAACTCAATTACTCCCATGAGAATGACACCAACCATTCATGAGGATTCACTCCTATGATCCAGGCACCTCCCATCCGCCCCACCTCCAACATGGGAATCAAATTTCAATATCAGACTTGGTGGTGCCAAACAAACCATATCCAAACCATAGCAATCATGTATGACAAATTCACAGTGAATATCATACTGAACATAGAAAACTTGAAATCTTTTCCCATAAGATGGGGAACAAGACAAAGTTGTCAACTTTTGCCACTTTTATTCAGCATAGAACTGGAAGTCCTAGCCAGAGCAATTAGGCAAGAGAAAGAAATAAAGAACATCCATATTAGAAAAGAGAATGTCAAATTAACCCTGTTTGTAGATGACATGATTTTATATATTGAAAACCCTAAAAGCTCCACCAAAAAACTCTCAGAAGGGATGAATTAATTCAGTAAAGTTACAGAATACAAAATCAACACACAAAAATAATTACTGTTTCTATATACCAACAATGAACTAACAAAAATAAATCAAGAAAACAATCCCATTTATAATAGCTCCAAAATTTACCTAGAAATAAATTTAACCAAAAAGGTGAAAAACCTCTACATGGAAAACTATAAAACACTGATGAAAAAAATTGAAGAGGACACAATTAAATGTAAAGACATCCCATGTTCATGGAGTGGAAGAATGAATATTGTTAAAATGACTATACTACCCAAAGCAATCTACAGATTCAATGAAATACTTTTCAAAATACTAGTAACATTCTTCAGAGAAATAGAAAAAAATCCTAAAATATATATAGAACCACAAAGAAAACAGAATAGACAAAGTAATCCTGAGCAAAAAGAACAAAGCTGGGGACTTCAAAATAAACTACAAAGCTTTAGTAAACAAAATAGCATGATTCTAGCATAAAAATGGGCACATAGACCAAAGAAACAGAATAGAGAATCCAAAAATAAATCCACATATTTATAGCCAACTGATTTTCCACAAAAGTTCCAAGAACATTTATTGAGCCATAGACAGTCTTCTTTAATAAATGGTGCTGGGAAAACTGGATATCTATATAGAAAAGAATGAAACCAGACCTCTATCTGTCATCATACACAAAAATCAACTCGATATGGATTAAAGGTTTAAATGTAAGACCAAAAATTATAAAACTATTAGAAGAAAACAGCGGAAACATTTTGGGACATTAGTCTTGGGCAAAGATTTCCTTAAAGCCTTATTCCAGACTTCAAAAGCACAGGCAACAAAAAAAAAATATACAAATGGGATTATATCAAGCTAAAAAACTTTTGCACAGCAAGAAAATAATCAGCAGAATGAAGAGATAACCCATAGAATGGGAGAAAATATTTGCAAGCTATTCATCTGACAAGGAATTAATATCTAGAATATATAAGGAACTCAAACAAATTGATGACAAAAAAATAAATAATTTGATTAAAAAATGGGCAAATGAGCTGAATAGACAATTCTCAAAAGAAGACATATATATGTCCAACAGGTATTTAATATATGAAAAAATATTTAACATCATTAATCATTGGGGAAATTTAAACCCAAACCACAATTTCTTATCATATCACTTCAGTTAGAATGGTTGTTATCAAAAAGAAAAAAATTAATAAATACTGGTGAGGATGTGGAGAAAACGGAACTTTTATACATTGTTGGTGGAAGTGTAAATTAGTACAGCTATTATGGTAAAACAATATGAAGTTTCCTCAAAATATTTAAAATGAAATTACCATATGATCCAGCAGTTCCACTACTGGATATATATCCAAAGGAATTAAAATCAGTATCTCAAAGAGATATCTGCATTCTCATGTTTATTGCAGCACTATTCACAATAGCCAACATATGGAATCAACTTAAGTGTTTATCAGTGGAAGAATGGATAAAGAAAATGTTGTATAGATACACAATGGAATGCTATCCAGCCATAAAAGAGAATGAAATTCTGGTCATTTGCAGCAACATAGATGGAACTAGAGATTATTATGTTAAGTGAAATAAGCCAAGCCCAGAAAGATAATTACTATATGGTCTCACTCATAAATGGAAACTAAAAAATTTGATCTCATATAAGTAGAGTGTAAAATTGTGGTAATTAGAAGCTGGGAAAGGTAGGGATATTGAAGAATTTAAATTCTTCAGTATAATTTATATTATAAATGAAAATGTAATATAAGTTATAGATTTATTATAAAATTCCTTTTATTTTTATATTATAGCTATGTCATCATACATATCTATAAATGTATATAGATATGTATATAGATACATATAGATAACATTGCTGAGAAATATTTTAAGAAAATAGATGGTAATTTAAAATAGTTACTTTATAAAAAGGGAGTGGATGATAAGATGGGGTTGAGCAACATTGACTTATGAGACTGCATGCCTACTAATGATGAATGGCACAACACACACACACATAAACAGCAGTAGCCAAGCAGCTATGGCCTGGCTCCTGAACCAGGGATTTCCCCATATCAATAGTTGCAGAAGTCTTGAACAATCAGTATGAGGTGTGGTCTTTGACTAGGACCACTGTGGGGCCAGATAAGGGCAATGACATAACTACCAAACAGGAAGAGAGAAATAGAAAATCCTTTCAAACTCAAATTTAGAAACTCATAAAGAAACTTTATAATAGAAAGCTCTTCTAATCAAGTCAACATGGTAAAATAAGTTTATATGGAATAAAAAGAATAGAACAGTCTGACAAAGACTTTAAACTGAGTTTTTGTAATTGCTTAGAATAATAAATGTAGACCTACATAATAACCCAAACTATGAATAAACCAGGTAGAAATGATAAAAATAATATTTCATGCAAAAACGTATTAACTATACATCTTGTAACTGAAAAATATGGTCACTGGAATGTCTTTCTCTTCTTCTCAAGAGACAAGAAGATCTCTTGTCTCTGGGCTGACAAGAGATATAAGACCTGAAAGCATTTTGTTTTCTGTAGCTTCTCACCTTTTGACCAAGTTCCACCTAGTAAGGGCAGACAGAGATTAAGAGAGCAAGGGAGAGCATCCTCCTCAAAGATTCCTCTGCCTAATTTTCCCAGAAAAATCCACTAAAAAGAGAATGTACATGAAACCCTAGCCCTCACTATGAATTTATTCTTTCATATGAATATTTAGAATTTCTGCCATAGCAACAAATTTCCCTCGGTTAGGAAACTGGTTCTAACGGCAAACAGTCCTTTTCTGCAGGTAAAAGCCCAGCCTTCTGTGCAGGGGGACTCCCAAACAGTGTCTTTCACAGTTAAAAACATTGGCTTTGGAGTTGGGCAGACCTGGGTTTGCTTCTAGCTTTGCTTTTCATTCCATGCACGGCTGTGGGCAGCACTTATGCACTCTGTGCTTCCTCATCTATAAAATGGGAACGCCAGCACCCACCATTTAACATGCAGAGACTGAGAATTACAGAAGCAATGCACACGAGGCATTCTTTCATACAGTTACTCTCAGTCCGGGGAGCAACCCTCTTATTCAGGGAGTCGAGCTGGGATGACATTGCTACCTGCTTGAGCCTTTTGTGTGACAAGAATTGAAGCCAGCATTGTTCATTTACCTCTTGTGCTTGCTACTTAATCCAGTTCTGCCAAGGACTCCCAGGTAGACACAGCCAAACCTGTCTGGGAAGACGCCAGCTGAATAAAGCCCTTACCATTCCCTTCACTGTTTCCTATTGTATGTACTTTGATAATCCCAAAAGCTCAACACAGACTTTCACTATTTAAAAAGTGCTCTATTAAGCAATAAGGAGTCACATGCACGTTAGAGGGCTGACTGTCAAAACTGAGAGCTGCTGTGGGTGTTGGCGCGGACAGTGCAGACGTGGACGCAGGTACCTGCGGGTGGAAGCAGGGCTGGCCCCGCCGCTGGTCGTGAGCCTCCGTGTGGTTCCACAGGAGGGGTTTGAGTTCTCTGTGAGAGGTGCCATCACATTTTAATTACCACCAAGCTTTCTTGGCAACACATCTTTTCTTGGCAGCATGTAAAAAAAATATTTTTGTGAACTGGAAAGCAGACTGGCGGTTGAATTCTTCTTTGAAAAAGAAATTCTACAGTGCCCAGAGGGAAATGTCATTTCAAGCTTCCCACAGTGCACCATATTGCACAGACAGAGGCATTTCTCCGTGCTACTCTGTGCTCCACAAAGCACTAAGAACAGAGGTTTTTTTTTTTTTTTTTTTTTTTCCAAGTAGAATTAGGAAACTTTTGCAGGGGGGTGTCTGAGGTTACATCCTTGGCCATGAAGGAAAACCTTGAGAAGACCTTCCACTGATTGCATTTTCCCAGGCTTCTGTGCTGGTAACATGGACGGGGGTTCTTCTCTCTTCTCCATTTGCCTCTGCCAAGCACTTCTTGGCTGGACCCTGCCTCCCCACACCACCTGGGGCTGTCTGGACTCCCAGAGTGTGGGAGAGCTTTGCCACTTGCATTGCAGAGATAACATAAATAAAATGTTTTCCAAAGCAGTCAGACACTTGGGTAATTCTTCTGGAACACTTAGTTCATGATGTTCCAGTAAATTGTTGCATCAGTAGAGGAGAACGACGCAGGGCATGAGTGAAAACTCAAAAAAAAAAAAAAGCAAACAACTGTACAAGAGTGAGTTTAGGCATATCAGAAAATGGCAGAACAGCCATGGCCAATGGATGGCCACGGATCAGCACTGGCTTGTGGCGGGCTCTGCTGCGGGCGGACGGAAGTGCTCAGTTCGTGCCACCATCCTGCTGCGCACGCTCCCAGTGGTGCCGAAACAGACAGGAGGGCAGCTCTTCTCACCGGCATGGCACATGGAGCAACTGGGAGGCCAAGACATAGATGAGTGGGACACCCAAGCTCCTCTAAGGGCTGGAGAAAAGGACTGAGCTAGATGGTCTTTTAAAAATCGTTAATGAGCTTACATTGCTGTCCCTAATCAGTGGCACAGGTGTGAGATGGAGCTTATAAGGAAATGCTGCGGAGACTTCCTCAGTCAACTGCGTGCTGCAAGCTAGATGGAATTAACACCCAGAAGGAGAGAGATGTGACTCCTGTGGGTCGGGAAACTGGTGTCAGCGGCTTTAGTGGCTTGTCTAAGGCCCCCTGTCAGTGACTGCTGGGCTCCCCACCACAAGGCTGGGTGTGGCAGGGAAACTGGGGCCCTGTCTCCTTGCCTTATTTGGCTTTTGCTGTCCCTGCAACAGAGACATCAACCCCTGAATGAGGACAGAAGTTGTCCCCAGACACTTTTCAGTACGTTTGGTGTTGGGGTTAAAGCCGTACGTTTGGGCCCTTTGAAGAGTACCTAAGTGATTTTTTACTTTGACATTAGGCAGAAAACTTAGATTTCTTGCTCTCTGAATGGAAGAAACAGGTGAATAAGAAAAGAACATTTCAATCTCAAAACCTCCGAAGCCTGTCCGGCAGGGACCCAGGGTCCCCGCAGGCCCATCTGGGAGCAGCACAGCGGGCTTCCAGGGAGCAGGGACGCCCCGAGGAGCAGGGGGCTGATGGAGGGTGAAGGACAGGGTGTGGAGCCAGACGCTTGGCACTCCCCACTCCCCGCCTGGGCAATTGGGGGATGTTACCCAATCCCTCTGAGTCTCCCTTTCCCACTTATAAAATGTGAAGTGTAATAATTGTACCTATTTCAAGGGTTCCCGAGAGAGTTAACAGAGACGGAGCTTAGTCTAATTCTTGGTCCTCAGCCAGTGCCTGCGCGTGAGTGCCATTGTTAGTATTGGTGATCATATGAGTATTAAGATTTGCATGGCTGGAGAGATTTTACAGCAGCAAATACCCAGTTCTGAGGATGCGACCAGCCAGGAGCCCTCCATGAGCATCTGTCCAGTGACGATGGTGGTGGGTGAACATCGGGCCTGGGGACAGGGCAGGATGCAACGAGAGAAGACCAAATACCCTCATTTTGACCCACACCCAGCCGGGCAAGCAGAACCTTCCATGAATGTGCTTCCCACTTTCTGTCAGGAGTGCCTGTGAGCCCTGCTAAGAAGGCCGGGCAGATGAAGCAGCATGTTCTGGGCTCTGTCAGTAAACCCAAGGGATAGACATCGGGACCAAGCCAGGTGTGCGTCACATGCCAGGCTCCTCGGGCCTGCCCCGTGGGCTCCACACAGGCCGAGGCTGGCGAGGGGAGAGCTGGAGAGTGCTCGGGAGAAAAGGTTTCTGTAGGGAAAAGGGAAAGTCAGGAGATGCAGCTAGCAGTGTTCATCTGTAGCATATATGCTTACATTATGGTTCATGTTTGAGACTGAAAGGAAAGATTGCATGGTGTGTAACTCTAAAAGGACAAAAGAAATATTTACCCCCATCTCCACACGACTAAAGGAATTCAATGAAAAGTCATAGAATGTGAGTAGAAAAAATATACTCTTTACTCTGTGAAAAAATAAATGAAAATTTTAAATGCCTTCAACCTGTTGATGAGAGTTGTCCTCTCCATACAGACAGTGCTCGGAACGCACACAGCTTGTTAATAACCACACTCTCAGAATCCCAGCACATCCGTCTGGGTGTTCCAAATGCCCGTTATTTTGGCAGACTCTGAAGTTGCAGCAAAATTCTGACAAAAAATTAAGATATAGTCTAACAGTAAGCATGCAGAGGAAGAAATGTTTCTTAGCACACAATAGTGTGAGTATTGGTATCAGGTCAGGTAAAGATTTTCACCACTCAGAGGGTTGCATGGGTAATGGGGCATGTGGGTTTTCATTCTGAGATTGATTTTCATCCAGAACTTTTATGGGTGTTCACCTGTGAGTGTGTGCATGTCTCTAGATAGATACAGATAAAGGCATTTCAGCAATGGCAAGGAATTCAATAGAAGGTTGGCTAAGGGGAGTCTGCTGCCAGAGGGTCCCTTTGTATTGTGACTGCCCTTGATCATTGCAGAAGTGTGTCATCTTGGTAACGATTCTTGGCTGCAAGCCATAGTGACAAACCTCAGGGCAGGAAAGGACCTGGTGCAAGGACATGAGTGGGAGCACCAGGCTCAGAGAGTGGGTAGGAATGGAGGGTGTCCCAAGGCCCGAGAAGAATGACCTCTTTCACCAGGAGATGGGACACAGAGGGAGGGTGAGGACGCATTGCTGGTGGCTGCAGGGCGGTGGGGGTGGCAGCGGCAAGGCAGCTCAGGTAGCTGCTCCCGCTGCTGCAAGGCCCGCCTCCTCTCGGCACTCTGGGAGTCCAGTCCAGCAGGTGGAGGGAGGGGATGTGTCCATCCGGCTGACCTGGGTCAGGCCTCTGTGCCCTGGTGGCAGGAGGTGGAGAAGGACGGGAGGGCCACTCTACCTTGGCGGTCAAAGCATAAGACTCTACTGTGTCCAATGCCCCGGGGAAAAGGGAACTTCCCCAGTGAGGAAGATCAGAGGAAAAAAATTAACAAATGGTCACTATGTTCAAGGAGTCCAGAAGCCAACAGAAAAGTAATGCCCCAAGCTACTTGCCGGCAGCACCAGGGCATTGGTGCACCTTGTGGGTCTGTCCTTCTTAGTATTTTTCAACTTTGACTGTGCACAGTTCAGCCTTTCTTCTTGCTGAGTGGGAGGGAACCCCATGGCCACCCTTCCCCCATCGTGGTCACACCCAGCACGTGCAGAGCTGTGCAGCAGTCCTTCCGAAAGTGATATGGGACTTTTTGCTTTAGGTAATATGGTAATGATTTTGCCTAGCCCTGTACTTTACAAATAAGAAGGCAAAGACTCCGAATTTGTCCGAGGGCTCACATGGTCAGAACTACCCTCCTCCCTACTCTCCCAATCCTGGGGCATTTTTTCTTTCCACCTCAAAGCAGTGAAAAACTTGGTACATTATAATTGGGTATTTTCAACCATGCTTAACATGTCTGGAGAACTTCACCCTTCATTTGATGACTCCGACTTCTTTCTCTGATGGCTTCTAAAGCACTCTGTCTTTGACTTTCTGCAGGTTTGCTGTGATTTGCCTGGGTGTAGACTTTTAATTTTCCTGCTAGGGACTTACTGGGCTTCCAAAATGGGTGGGTTGGTGTCTATGTTGGGTGTAATGGTGTGTCCTCACCAAAATACATGTCCACCTGGAACGTCAGTATGTGACCTTATTTAGTTAGGATGAGGTCATCTTACAGTGAGCTCTCGATCTTTTACAGAATGTAGAACTTGTCCTTTATGAACATGGACATTTAGCTGAGGAGATTTCTAAGCAAAGTGTTAAAAGCATGTCCTGGTTTCTCCCTACTGCTTAGAATAAAATGTGAGAAAAAAGGGATAAATTGAGGAAGAACTGTTACACAAAAAGAAATGCCAAGAATCACCAGAAGCTATCAGAAACCAGGAAGAGGCAAAGAAGGTTTCTTCCCCAGAGCCTTTTGAGGAGGAGAGTTCTGCTAACACCTCAGCTTTGGACTTCAGCTTCCAGAAATGTGAGGAAATAAATTCTTGTTTTAAGCTACCAAGTTTGCGATAATTTGTTATAAATTTATTTTTCCTTAGAAAACTAATAGAATGCATTTCAGTGGTTCAAGAAAAATCTCTTTAAAAATTTTGTTTAGCTTCATCTTCTCTCTCCTTTTATGTTGAGACTCCAATTAAATGTATTCTAGTTCTTTCATTCTATCTCAGTGGTTTTTGCTTTCTCTTCAATATTGTTCATCTATATAATCTCTTTCTCACCAGATTATAAATTCTATCTTTAGCTGTATCTAATCTTCCATGAAACCTGCCCATTGAATTTAAAATTTGGGGTCTTTTTTATTTTGAAAGGGGCTATCCCTCCCTAAGGCCTGGCCCTCTCCTGGTACACCACCACTTAGGCATTATTCCGAATTGTGGGTTATCTCCTGTTGCACTTCTTACCTAGTCAGGCCTAGGACTTTGATTTCTGTGCCTGTGCTCCATGAGGCCTTCAAAAACAAAAGTTCAAATCCCTGTTCAGTAAATGCCTTTAGGCTAAAAGCAGCACTCTTTAGGTTTGACAGTTCTTTACTGTCCACCAGCTCTTCCCTGCTTCTAATAAGTTTGATACTTAAATATTTCTCCAGTTTTTAAAAATTATCATTGCTATAAGCCGTATGGTCAGTCCAAATAACCTGGGCTGCCATAATGGAGGCAAGCTGAAGTAATCAGTGCTATAGAGCTTACTGCTAAGAATACAAGCTTTGGAATCAGATCCACATTGAAATCCTCCCTAAACCTTACTCTCCTCATCTATAAAATGGGAGTAGCTAATAACACTACTCATTATAGGGAAAGTATTTAGCAGAATTTATGGTATATAGTAGTTACTAAAACTAATCTTTTAGATTTAAAAATAAAAAATGACAAAATTCAGAAAGCCTCACAGGAGATAATTTGCTTCTTCCCTGAAAGTCAGAGGAGGAGCCCTAGCTGGTAGAACACCCATTTCTGTAAGCTAGCCTCCTCAGTCGGCCGATCTTGGCTTCTTGCAGACATAAAGGTATTATATTGGAAGTCATCCAGGCATATGCAATTTGGCTTCACTCACTTGATATTTAAAAAAAATTTCCAATTAAACAGATTATCTTTTACTAGAATTCAGTCTTGCTAGGAGCAGACATTGTTTCCTTTTGCCCCATTATACATGGGGCTTCCAGAATACAAATTGTCACTCTGCCAAATTCTGATTGCTCTTTAAGTCCAGTTTTAGTGAGAAAAGTCTCACTTCACAAGAACTCAGAACACTTTGAAACTTATCTGACTTTTGTAGCTCATGTGTGAATGTATCCCCCCTATCGCATTACCCTCTAAAATCATCTATCAATCTATCAACCTATCCATCCACCGTCCATCTGTCTCAGAGCCTGTCCACACCTGATTCACTGAGAAGGCCACATTTAGCTAAGAAGATGCACTTTCGGGGGATGGGCATGTGTGGGATGAAAAAGAATGCACAGGCATCGCTTTATCCATAAAAGTCTCTTACTACGGGGAGAAACACTCTCTGTTACCACCCTACAAATAGCAGGTGCCTGAGTTTTATGCTGGCACAACTTCTAAACTTAATCCTCACCGCATAGGACTGTATTACCACAAATTTAACCAAAACCAGAGTCAGTTTGAAGGGCCTATCCTATCATCTCCTATTTAAAAATGGCTAAAACCCAGCTAGCAGTACTAAAGACGACAGCAACATAAAGCAGTCAGTATGCAGCCTGGAGCCAAACAGTTCACGGGAGTTAAGAAATCAGTCACTCAGATATCTTCACAACATGTTTGCCAATCTCGAATTCTCAAGCATGGAGAAACAGACATCACAACAGGAGACGGGCTGTTCTTGGAACAGCCATCTCTGCCGCCAGACGAAACGGAAACTGCCTCCCGTGGGGTCCCGAGCCACCGTCTTGCCGTCGGCGCCCGCCCCGCGCTGCGCTCCGGAGCCCACCTGGGAGCGAGCGCCCGCTGCCCGCGGCTCCTCAGCCTTCAGCATGCTGGGCCGTGGGGCATTCAACGAGGGGACCCCAAGAGATTCAGAGAGACATCGACCTTTAGGAAGGGGAGGAATGCTCACATTTAATTAGTGCGTTTTGATTTTCCTGTCAGTGACTCATGGCTGAATACTTTCCGCAGAAGCGAAGGCCAGACGGAAGTGAAGCTTCCCCAGACACAGAAGCGCTGGGCCAGCCTTGCGTACAGGAGCAGCTCCTGTCTCGGTGGCCGTGGGGCACGGTGCTGGAGTCGGTGGCCTGGCAGGCGGTCTGCGTGCCTGAGGAGCACCCTGTGCCCCGGGCCACAGGCGCAGTGTGGACGCTGCCCTGGTGCTGCGCGGTGTGGCAGCCAGGCCACGGGCAGGGTCCGGAGTGGCTCTCAGAAGAGTGGCTGCAGGATCCTTTTGAAGGAGCGGCTACTTCCACAGTCCTCCTCTGACTCTCACGTGCCCGACGTTCAAGGGAAGGAGAACTCACAGTGTTCAGCCCGTCTTTCTGTGCCGCAGCGACCGCCGTCACGACAGCAACGCTGTTATCGCACAGGATCAGAGAGCCGAGGTCACAGGTCTGAGCTCCTGCCGCCCGGGGGTCCGGCCACTGAGTCCCGCTCCTGCCTGAGGGTCGGGTCCCTGACCGCGTGTGCTGCACCCGGGGCTGCGAGGCTGGAAGCCACCGCAAACGCACTCCCGGGTCTCCCGCCTTTCGTGCCTGCGGCTGAGCGTGGAGCCTCGGGGATGTCAGGAGGGAGGCGTCCCGTCCGCTCGCCGGCTGCGAGCACCTCCCCTCTACCGCGCCACGGTCTCAGGCATGGAAAGTCAATGTTGAACAAGAAATGAAAGGTCCTGCTTTTCAGGATCCTTGCCATGGTGTGCAGGACACACGTGCAAAACCAATAACCACAAACAGATGAGAGGACCACCAGTGACCAATGGCTGATGACGGACACGGGCGCTGCCTGAGAGCAGGGCTGGGGTCGAGAGGTGCAGGAGCAGGGCCTCTGTCCCAGGTCAGCAGGGAAGGACCCTCTGTGTGTAGGGGCCGGCAGGGGACAGCAGGCGGCCGGTTCCAGCAGAGCAGAGCTCCAGCGAAGGCCTCCAGAGGCGGCCTCGTGGTGTGCCCGGGCCGCTTCTCAGAGCCACCCCACGTTAGTCTGCCGGGCTGCCGTGGCAAAGGCGGCGGGCTGGGCTTAACCAACAGGAAGCTATTCTCTGGCAGCCCTGGGGGCTGGAAGCCTGAGACCAAGGCGTGGGCAGGGCTCGTTCTCGTGTGGCTGGCAACAGGTGTCTTCTCCCTGGGTCCTCACGTGGTCTTCCCTCTGTGTGTGACTATGTCCTCATCCTCCTCTTCTTATAAGGACACTAGTGCTACCAGATCAGGATCCACCCAATGACATCGTTTAATTATCTCTTTAAAGGCTCTATCTCAAAATATTGTCACCCTGGGGGATAGGGCTTCAACATCTGAATTGGGGGATGACACAATTCAGTCCGTACCAGACCCGGCGAGCTTGTCATGATTCGTGTCGCTGCACCCCACAGTCTCTGAGGCAGTGAGTCCGAGATGGGGTCTGAGAGTCTGCATTTCTGGCAAGGTCCCAGGTGGTGCGCATCTGCTCGTCCAGGGATCCCACTTTGAGAAACATTTTAAAGTTTCAGAGAAGGCTGCCGAGGCAGCTGCAGAGAGAGCCCTGGGAGATGGAGGGGCGTGGCTGAGAGAGCAGGCAGGAAGCAAGGCTCAGTCTGGCTGTCCCTCGGAGTGGGGCGGAGGCGGTGGAGGCGGTGGAGGCAATGGACCGGGTGCATCCACAAAGCTCTGTGCCACTGCCCTGTAGACAAGGGCCTCGGGACAAGCAGGTATATGCGGGAAGCTGCGGCAAGTGGTCCTGGCCTGTGAGGCCAGAGGGCAACCAGGTGGTGGAGCGGTCGTGGGAGAAGTGATCAGAGTTGGGGCAGGTTTGGAAGACAGCAGCCCAGGGCCTACCGGGTCCCTGGCTGGAGGTGGGGAGTGATGACAAGGAGAATGAAGGGCACGTTGTCGGTGTGGGCTTGGGCATCCGAGTGTCTGTTGATGCTTTTACCTGCAACAGGAAAGCCTGGCACAGCAGCAAGTGTGGGGGGCAAAGGGGAGACGCATGGCTTGGGCGCATTAGGTCTGAATGGTCATAAGCCGTCCCGGCAGAGATGTCAAATGGGCAGATGTTCTGGAGTGGAGGCTGGAGGTGGCGAGTCTCTCAGAGGGTCTTTAAGGGCCATGGGCCTGAGCGGGCGAGAGCAGCTGCCTGGTGATGGGACGAAGGTCAGAAGGGAGCCCTGGGCATCTGGCCGCTGAGGCCGAGCAGAGGGGAGGAACCAGCCAAAGGGGCAGCCGGTCGAAAGGAGGCAAAGCCAGGAGTGCTGTGTCGACAGCAAAGCCTTTCGAGAGGACGGGGTGGCCAGAGACGTCCCAGGCCACTCAGGGATGGAGTGGGACCTGACTGAGACCTGATCACCTGGCCTGCAAGCTAGCAGGTGGTCTGCCAGGTGGCCAGAAGCATGGACTTGGATCAAACAGATATGTGTGCGCTAGCTTCGCTTCCTGCCAGCCACCTGACTTGGGGAAATTACTGAGATGGCGTGAGCCTGGTTTTCAGCATGGGGGACATCACATTCCCTTAGCAGTACGGTGCCGGTAAAAGTGCCCCATAAATGTTAGCTTTTATTAGCAGAAGCAGAGATAATCCAAATTCAATGGCAGAGGAAACAACTCTTTCTACTTAGAGCTTTAAAACGAGTGAAATGTGTCAACAGCTGGGACTCTTCTCCGGGGCTGCACTGCCCTGCAGGAAGAGCCAGGCCTGAGTGGTGTGTCCCGCCCCAGGCCAGCTTCCTTTCTCCTGCAGGGTTCCCGCCTCTGCCCTGCGTCCTGCGCTGTGCTGAGTCACCTCCCCGCAGGCACAAGGTGCTGGGAGGCGCTGCTCCCTGGGCCCGGGCCAAACCCAGTTTTAATTGCTTCTTCTCCATTGTTCGGCTGCCTGGGCTCCGCACTTCTGCCGGGTTCCAGCCCTTGCTCCTGGGCTTTGGTCTCTGCAGGGAGCCTCCAGCTGCCTCTTTGTCATCAGGGGAGCCATTCAGTCCTCTTCTTTGCCCTTCTCCTCCTCTTCCTCCTCCTCCTTGCCAGGTTTTGAGGACATCAGATCTTCCTTTTGAAGACAGAGGCGCCGAGCTGACCTCTGAGGGCGGAAGGGGCCACACGGGGAGAGGCTTTGCCCCTCTGGGGCCACAGGGCAACTGAGCCCTGAATCATGCGGCTTTCTCCAAACCCTAAATGACCCATCTTTGAGGATCAACTACAGAGGCCACTCAAGGGGGTGGAAGGAATGTGGGCTTGGGGGTCACAGGCAGCTGGGTTCAGACCCCAGCCAGTTCCACTGGGACCTCTGGCAGGGACCTCCCCACAGTTAGCCTCAGTTTCCCCACCTGTGGAGTGGATTGGCCTCCATGTGCAGGCCACAGAGAGCTGCAGAGGACGCATGAAGAGCATGGAGAACAAGGGTTGGCTCTAGTGGGATTCAAAACATGATCACTCTTTCTTAAAACTGTAATGTGGAAATAATGTTGAAGCTGCAAAAGTTACAAAAGTAAAAATAGCGCGGAACATACATGTCTCCTTTATGCAGAGTTCCCCTTATTGTTGACATGAAAAATGGTAACTGTTGTAAATGCATATTTTTAATGTTTAAGCGATTATGTTGCAAACTTTAAGGTGTGAATTGGGGCATGTCACTTAGTGTCTCTGAGCCTGTCTTTGCTCACCCATAAAGTGAGAATGTCACCATAGCATTTACACTACAGTGACCGATAGACATGATGATATGGCTACCCTAACCCAGGACACCCCTGCTGGGATTCCAGGGCAGGCCACTGTTTCTGCTCTGAAACTGCAACATGTGCTTAATGCTCCTAAATCAAGACATAAGACTCAATTGGCTATGGAACAAATCGTCTCCCCCAAAACTCAAAGGTATGAGTCCTGATCCTCTGTGTGAAGGTATCTGGAGACAGGGCCTCTGGGAGGTGACCAGAGTTACATGCGGTCAGGAGGGTGGAGCCCTTGCGATGGGATCAGTGCCCTTGTACACACGGAGCACTTGCTGCCCCGCCCCCACCACGTGAGGCTGTGGGAGAAGGCGGTTGTGTGTCTGCAAGCCAGGAACACAGCCTGGCCCAGACCCCGACCACGCTGCGTCCCGATCTCTGACTTGCGGCCACCAGGACTGTGAGAAAATAAACGTCTGTGGTGGAAGCCGCCCTGCCGTGGTATTCAGCCGGAGCGCACCAACGCACAGCCTCTCTGCAGGCCACTCTCCCTTTTGCTCTGAAGGTGCCAGCAATGCTGGGTGCCAGTCAATTCTAGAACTCACCAAGCTCTTCCCACCTCCGAGCCTCCTGCTGAGAAGGCCTCGCCCAGTCTTTTCACGGTTGTCTCTTTCTCCTAAATGTCACCTCCTCCAAGGGACTGCTTCCCAGACCACCCCGTGCAAACGCCTATCTCCTGTCCTTCCTTCGTATTTCATTCCAGGCACTCACTGACATCTGTGGTCCCTTCATTCATCTTCTGTTTTCCCTGTACTGGTGGCCTCCCCCACAGATTCCTCAGGTGTGAGGAATCTGTCTTTGCTCACCCATAAAGTGAGAATGTCACCATAGCATTTACACTACAGTGACCGATAGACATGATGACATGGCTACCCTAACCCAGGACACCCCTGCTGGGATTCCAGGGCAGGCCACTGTTTCTGCTCTGAAACTGCAACATGTGCTTAATGCTCCTAAATCAAGACATAAGACTCAATTGGCTATGGAACAAATCGTCTCCCCGGCTGGGAGGGGCTTTCCAGACCTCACCTTGGGACAAGGAGAGGGTTGGGTGGGGAAGCGATGGGAACCGAGACGTGTGTGTTGTTGGGGGCCAGATGGTCAAGGGCTTCTTCTCGCGGGAGGCTTGGGTCCAGCGTAGGTGACTCTCTGGTCCACCTTGTGGGTTCTGTTCCTGACGTGTGCACGCTCGGGCCCGGTTCTCTAAGCCAGGGCGGCGGGCACAGGTGGCAATGGTTAGGGCAGGAGGTCCCTGGGAGGAGGCAAGTCCAGCTGTCAGGCTGCGCTGGCAGTGGGGTGCAGTGGGGTGCAGTGGGGTGTGATGGGGTGCAGTGGGGTGCGATGGGGTGCAGTGGGGTGCAGTGTATTGCGGTGGGTTGTGGTGGGGTGCAGTGGGGTGCAGTGGATTGTGGTGTGGTGCGGTGGGGTGCAGTGGGGTGCAGCGTGGTGCGGCGGGGTGCGGCGTGGTGCGGCGGGGTGTGGCAGGGTGCAGTAGGGTGCAGTGGATTGTGGTAGGGTGCGGTGGGGTGCAGTGGGGTGCGGTAGGGTGCAGTGGATTGTGGTGGGGTGCGATGGGGTGTGGTGCAGTGGGGTGCAGTGGATTGTGGTGGGGT